>VDFB02380429.1:0-69530 GCA_007258455.2 Sequoia sempervirens | reverse complement strand
GATAGGACTTGATCTTACCCCAGGTAGAATTTTCTTACAACAATTCTATCAACAGAAGTACTGGTAGATCACCATTCCAGATTATGTATGGAGGCAGTCCCAGGACTGCTCCAGAACTGAGGAAGATGGACCAAGAGAAGAAGACAAGTGCTGAATCCGAAGACTTTGCAGAGCACATCAAGAATATACATGAGAAGGTAAGAGAATATATTAACAAGATGAATATGCAGTATAAGGCTAAGGCATATCAAAAGAGGAGGTATAAGGAGTTTCAGATTGGTGATGAAGTGATGGTCCACTTGAGGAAAGAAAGGTTTCCAGTGGGAACCTATAACAAATTGAAGATGAAGAAGTTCAGTCCCTCTAAAATTGTGAAGAGGCATGAATCAAGGAATGCATATGAGGTGGAGTTGCCAGATGGAGTCAACATTTCCCCTGTGTTCAATATTTAAGATTTGATAGAGTATCATGAAGGTGGTGTAGAGGAAGTACCAACAATGGAACAGTGTGGCATTCCAGCACCTACTTCAGAGAAGGAGGATATTGAAGAAATCCTAGATAGCCGTGTGGGAAGGAGTACCAAAAATAGGCAATATGAAGAATATTTGGTGAAATGGAGAGGAAGTCCTATGGAAGATTCATCTTTGTTGTCTAAGGCAGAGGTTGACCATTTGGGTTTTCCTCAACCATCTGAGACGTGACGGGGTCACTTCTCAAATTACCCTGGGTGTCTAATGCAGGAGCATCCAGTGGTCTGAGGGAAATCTTGCATCACCCAAAAATATGCTTTCCATTTTTGTTCTTGTTGTTTTCTTTTTGTAGATATTTTTGCATTTTTGGATACCCTTTTCGTTAAATAAGAGTTTCCAACTTTCAGAATTGCTTTTTTGCTTTTTTTGCTCAACTGCTATTTTTAGCAGGTATGAATTTGAAGGTGTGGGAAGAGAAAAATTTATGGGAAGGTTCATGATGGAAAAATAAGTACTTTGGCGAAAGAATCAAGTCAAGATCATTCACGGTTTGAAAGTTATTCAAGTTGCAGTTTTTGCTTTTTGCCCTGAAAAACTTTCTGAGTCCAGTTTGAGGTACTAAACGGTCCCGTATGGGCCTAGAATTCGTTGAAACCAATGGAGTGGGTTCTTAGTGCATTCTTCACTCTAAGACCTTTCTGGCGGTGCAAACGGTTCAAAAAACCAAATCCCAGATCAAAAGTTATGGCTTCTAGAAGTTGGCTGATTTTTGGAAAATTGCCAATTTTCGAATTAGGACTCAATATTTGAATTTAAAATTGTAATTTTTGGCACCTAACTGCCAAAACTCTTGTCTCGAAAGTTTTTTTTGGCTCCAAACCAAAAAGGGCCTATTTATGGGCTAGTTTAAAATTTTCGGGATAACTTTTTGATGAAAAGAGTTTGCATGCTGTGAAAGGGGAATCTGGGTAATTTTCTGTAAGTTTGTAATTTGCATGTATCACAGAGCTCAAGGATTTGTGATCCTCTGCATGTAAGAGTTCCATATTTTTTAATACAATATTATTCTCTATTTTTTGAGTGTTTTATGTGTCTCGGGTTTGCTCCCTCGTCAACTCTTGTAGTAAAATTTCTTTCATGTTCTTGGAAGGAGAGATATCAAATGATCTTGGCAGAGTCTTAGGAAGATACTATCTTGATCTAAAGTAGAAGATGTTCCTTTATTTTGTGACAAATATATCTCTTGCTTAGTACAAGATGTCATACTTACACAAGACTCTTTATATTAAAAGATTTTGTACTCTCCTTTATAGGAGTGTGTAAAATTTAAGAACTCCAATCCTTACTGTTTTGTGTGATGACATTGATATTAAGGGAGGATTTCTATATTTTGTTTGTTTCTTTCAAAGGAAAATAATCAAAACCACTAGTTTCTATCAGTTAAGGATGTACTAATGTTAAATTTGGCTTAGACAAATCTTTTTAATAGTGTTGATATTGAGGGAAGGCTTTTTTATGTCTTTCAAAGGACAATAACAAAGACCACTAGTCTTTTCTTGCATGTGATGCTCTATAGGGACACAAATACCATGTTCTCTAGCACTGAATCATTTTCCAATATAACCAAGTTGCTTCATAAGTTCATAACCATTTCCATAAATATTCTTAATTCTTTTGGATTCAGTGGTTGTTGATAATTAGCTTCATCAATTTTTTTTGTGTAATTTATTGTCTTTTGTTCTAAAGTGGTTGAGGTGGATGTTAGACTATTGTTGTCATTGATGTAAAAAGTGAAAATTATGTAAGGGAGATTGTTGGCATAATGACTGGGTTTCTTGAGAGATTTTAAGATAGGTATTATGTAGGTCGTGATGTTAATGCAAATGTCCTCATTCGTTGGTTCATGCTCTTAGTCTAGGGCCAAAGTTGTAAGGAGTCATGGGGTTCAAAGTTTCCCTAACCTATGTCATGGGGTTCTCAAGTTTCAAAACATTCTTACTTAGCGATCTCCTTATTGTTGATGAAAGTGAATGGAATCATGGGTTCCATGTTTAAATAACCTATGTCACGGGGATCTCAAGTTTTGAAACCTCCCGACTTAGCGAATAAGCATTGGAGTGATAAGGAGTAAGGAAGCACTCCATGTAGGACCCAACCATAATGATGATGTAGACACGTGGCATGATGGGATTGAGTAAACAGTAATCCACATCCTTATTGTGCATTACGAAGCTGTGACTTGGTGATGATGTGGACATGTGACAACAACTTGTGGACCCCACATTAGAATGATGTATTCGGTATTGTTATTTTCATCGAAGTGACTTAGTTATTTTGAAAGGAGTTTCATAGGTTCTCTTTATTGTTGGTGTGCCATGGGTTTTCAGAACTTCATAACCTCCAACAAGAGGTTTTGAGGTTCAGTTTTTAGTGACTGGGTGATAGGAGTATGATGCCAACTATGGGACCCGAGTGTGACGTTGGTTAATAGATGGCAATGAATGTTTTCTCAATATGTAATCTCGCATTAGTGTTGTGAATGATGTGGTGATGACATTGATGACATGTAGGTTGTGGGCCCAATTAGATAACATGGCAAGCATATCATTGTGACCTGCTTATATCAGTGCAAGTCTAAATGAAGTCCCAATGATGGTACGATATGATAGATCGACGATGTTGGTTTAAGAGATTGATTATCCAACGGTCAAGGTTTAAAGACACTACAGTCAATACTCATCATAGGATCAAGCTGTGAAGGAATAAACTGATGGCTAGAGTTCAAACGTAAACATTTGAAATGGCTATGAAAAGTGAAAACAAGGGTGTGGTCTGAAAATTAACTCAGGAGAAAGAATTAATTTTTCCAACTACCTTAGTGAACAATCAAATTAATATTTTATCTTCAAGGTGGTGGAATTGATTATAGAGGTGATTGAGATCAGAATCAAATTGAATGATCGCAATAATCCATTAAATGCATATCAGATTCTAGGGTTTGATAGAATGTTATTCTTAGCAAATTCCCTGCACTAGAATAAAATGTTGTGTGGCTCAATGTAGTGGTATGGTGATATATGACAAGCTGGACACTATGTGTGGGGCTTGATGCTCTAACACTTATAGAACTAGGTTACAAGTGGAAAAACCCTAACATCGATTCCAATGTATATGAACTAAATGAGGGGAATTATTGAGATGTAGAGAATGAATGAGAGTGTCTGAATGTAGAGGTAGGTGAACTGTAAAAGAAAGAAAAATCTAAAAATTCATGTAGCGGGTTACAGTGGAGTAAGGGAGAACAGAGAGAGAGAGCTTATGTACTGAATTGATGCAATGTAGGTTATGTAGAAACATTTTATGCATAATATATTGCAAAACTTTGTACAAGGTTGTAGCCTCCATTTTGCACTAAGTTGTAGCTCATAATAGGGTGTAGTAGCATCCTTGAAATTGTAGCTTCTAAACAAGTTGTTCCTTCCTTGGGTTGCAACCCTAAACATTGTAACTAAACTTTGAAGCTTGTGAGACTGCATTAGGATAGTAGATCCTAGAAACATTTCTCACTGTGGTTTTTCCCATCTTGGGCTTTCCATGTACATACTATGTTATGTGGATCTCTCTTATGATTGTGACTATTATATTTGTTAGTATTTTAATCTGCACATTTGAGGTTAAGGTTGAATCTACAAAATGGTTTAAGAACTAAAAGTTTTCAGATCTATTGATTCAACCCCCTCTCAGTAGATCATTGTGTTTTAACAATTGGTATCAAAGCCCCAGGTTCCCTAGGAGAAACTTAACCAGCTCAGACAGATCTTGGATAGTTGAACACAGTGACATTTTAGGAAGGCTCAAACAAACCACCTAGATTTGATGGAACAAACTATGCTAAATGGAGCTCATTAATGGAAGGATACTTAGTCTCTCTTATAACTTAAATTGGGCATGTGTTGAGACCCAATATAGTATTCTTGTTGCTATTCCTACTGATCCTACAACAGAGAAGATTCATGAGGACAATAATAAAGCTTGGTTTATTATTATGAACAATTTTTCTAACTGTATGCATAGCAAAGTTAAGCATTGTAAAACTGCTTATGATGTCTGGCAAAAACTTAAGAAAATCTATGAAGATGACACCAAAGTGAAGTTTGCAAAGTTACAAGTGTTGAGAGAAAAATTTGAAGGCATGATGATGACCGAAGAAGAGAAGATTGTAGACTATATTTAGAGAGTTGATGGTGTGGTAAATGTCATTAAAGGATATGTTGTAGATATGAAAAATAAAATGTGTTGGAAGTTCTCAGGTCCATGACAGCTAAATATGATGCCAAGATTTTTGCTATTGAAGAAGAAATATAAATTGATAAACTTACTCTTGATGAGGTGCATGAAATAATTACTGCATATGAGATAATAACGCCAAGTTTTGAATCATCTAGGAGAGAAGCTACATTTAAAGCTAATAAAAAAGAAAAAGCCATTGTCATTGCATCTGATTATGAAGAAACTGATGAGGAGGAATAAAATTTCATAAGAAGGCTAAGAAGAGGATCCAACAAGTATAAATGTATGGTCCCCCTTAAGTGTTTTAACTATGGTAGAATAGGCCATTTTGCTTCAAAGTGTCCATATGGTAAAGAAGATAGTTCCAAGAAAGAATTTGATAGTAGAGAGAAGAAAGAGTTCTACCCTAAAAGAAAGAACTTTGGAAAGAAGAAGAGTTTGTACATCAATCAAGAAAGTAAAGTGTCTGATGCTAGTGACTGTTCAGAAGAGGATCAAGGCCATTCCCTTGTAATGAGAGATGATAGAAGATAATTTCTATTCATGGCTAAAGAAACTAAGGATTGGGAAGATACACAAATTAAGGACTCATATGAAGGAGAAGAGGAGGAAGTTGTTGATATTGAAGGAGAACTAATTAGTTCTCTTGAAGATCTTGATGAACTAAGAGAAAAATATGATGATCTTAAGAGAGAAAATAAGAAGCTAAAAAGGAATGGTCAAAAGGAGACTGGAAGATTAACACAAGAACTTGAAGAGTCCAATAAGGTGTTAGTAGGACTAAAAGTTCATGTAGAAGAGCTTAAAAGAATTGAGGATGTCATGAAATCTAAATTATAGTCTAAGATGGATAGATGATCAAAACTTGAGGAAAAAATAGTTTCCTTAAGGAAAGAATTGGAGAGATCCAATGAGTACATCAGAAATAGACTAAAGTTGAAAGGTGGTATAGATATTCTGAATGAATTGATAAGTACACAAAATCTTAGAAATAAAGAGAAATCTAGTTTAGGTTTGGAAAAAGAGAAGAACTCATTTATGGATGTCTCTGCAAAACTTTATGAAATATTTAGAGAAGGAGAAAAATTAGCCCCAAGTGAAGAAAATTTTGACAAAGAGGAAGCTTCTATAGATGAACAAAAATCTGATAAAGAAAAGAAATTGGTCGAAGTCAAGGAGGACAACCAAACCATTCCTGATCAACAAAAGAAGATGCAAAACATAAAAAGAGCGGACAATGATGGATTCACAAGAATACACTATCCAAGGAGGCCTATACAAAGAAGATCACCTCATCTAGTTGAAGGAAACTACATAACCAAGTACTAATCTTATTTCAATGGGTATTGCTATACCCATAATAATTTTGATCATAGGGCTAGAGAATGTAGAGTCATTCCAAGGAAGAATACAATTTTTTTAAGAAAGAATCCATTTACTCCCTTGGTTGATATGGATATGATTTTTTATAATTGCAACAATTTTGGTCATATAGCTAGAAGCTATAGAGAAATATTTACAGGACCAAGTGTGAAATTTGAGAAGTAGAAATCCTCACCTGCTAATAAAGAGAAAGGAAATAAGACATCTGAGATAGAAGAAAATAAAACTGGGAAGAAGTCCAAGAAGATATGGAAGGAGAAAGAGTAGGGATCTTTCCAGTCTATGATTGCACCCAAATGGCTTTGCATGCAAAGGAACAAGATCTATGGATTGTTGATAGTGGCTGCTCCAAGCACATGACTGGAGATAAAAGGAAATTCATTAAGCTTGAAATGATAAAAGGAGGCTCAATAAGTCTAGGTGATAATACTATCTTTAAGATTCATGGTAAAGGAATTTTGATCATAGATGGAAAGAGAAAAACTAAAGATGTGCTCTATGTGGAAGTTCTAAAACACAATCTTCTTAGTGTCAGCCAAATGTGTGATAATAAATACAAAGTTGTATTTGATTCTGAAGGTTGCAAGATAAGATTGAATGGTAAAACAATTTCTCAAGGGATAAGGACTAATATTAATCTCTACAATCTATGTGAAGTGGGAGGCCAAACATGTCTAATCAATCAAGCAGATGAAAGTTGGCTATGGCATAGAAGACTAGAACATGTAAATTTTGACATGGTGAAAATAAGTTCAAAAGGCCTAGTTAGAAATATGTCTAAGATTGCAAAGCCTAATAACATTATCTATCAAGGCTGTCAACAAGGAAAGCAAAAAAAGTCTAAATTTCCCACAAAGGATTACTATACTACGAAATCCTTGGAAATAATCCATACTAATCTATCTGGTCCAATGAGTAAAAGAGTGTTTCAAGGATAATGATATTTCATGCTTTTGATTAATGACTATACCAAAATGACATATGTCACATTTTTGAGGGAGAAGGCTGAGGCTTTTAAAGCATTTAAAATTTATAAGAATCTAGTAGAAAATATGACTAGGAGAAGAATCAGATTTCTCAGGTCAAATACAGGTGGAGAATTCATGGAATATTGTGAAGATCATGGAATCAAGCACCAATATTCAGCCCCAAGAACACCACAACAAAATGGAATGGTGGAGAGAAGAAAAAAAAGTGTGAAGGAGATGGCCAAAGCTATGTTGAATGAGGAAACTTGGTAGATACATTTTCGAAAGAGGTAGTACAAAATGTTGTATACATTCAAAATAGAGCACTTATAAGATCTAACCGTGGTAGAGTGCCATATGAATTATGGTTTGGTTGGCCTACATTAGTCAAGCATTTCAAATTATTTGGTAGTAAGTGTTATATTAAAAGAGAATATTGCGACTTGGGAATTTTTGAGTCAAGATGTGATGAGGGGATATTCTTGGGGTATTCCAATAGAATCAAATCTTATAAGTGTTACAATAAAATATTGCATATAATTTTAGAGAGTGTACATGTGAGGGTTGATGAAAGTGCAAATCATGGTCAGCCTAGCAGAAACAATCTTGAAAGTGAGTCAGATGAAGATGACATAGGTGCACAAGTTGAAGAAGAGGAACAAGAAGAAGGGAATGAGCAAGAGGTTGGATGTGCTCCTATAAAATATGTGCAAAAAGATCATCCTATAGACCAGATAATTGGTGAAAAGAATGTAGGAGTGTAGACTAGAAGGAGACTTGCAAAGGACAAGGAACAAGTAAACTTTTCTCTCTTGTCTTAGATTTAAGCAACAAGTTTTTATGAAGCTAGTAAGGATGAAAGTTGGTTAAGAGCAATGGAAGAGGAACCCAATCAGATTGAAAAGAACAAAACTTGGGAATTGGTTCCTAGACCATCAAGCAAGAATATAATTGGCACAAAATGGGTATTCAGAGACAAGCTGAGTGAAGATGGAGTTGTGGTCAGAAACAAAGAAAGATTAGTGTGCAAAGGATATGCACAAGTAGAAGGAATTGATTTTGAAGAAACGTTTGCTCCAGTTGCATGATTAGAGACTATTATAATGTTTCTTTCATTTTATGTCTATAAAGGTTTTAAAGTATATCAAATGGATGTCAAATATGCATTTTAAAATGGAAACCTTGAAGAGGAAGTATATATTGAGCATCTAAAAGGTTTTTAGCTTCCAGAGAATGATGATTATGTCTGTAAATTGAGGAAAGCATTGTATGGTTTGAAGAAAGCACCAAGGGCCTGGTATTCAATATTAGATCAATATATACAACAACAATTATTCAAGAAGGGTTGTGCTAATAACAATCTACATCTCAAATATGAGGGTAAGAAAATGATCATTGTTGTAGTTTATGTAGATGATATTATATTTAGTGGTATTAGTGATGTAATGTGTAAAATATTTTCCACAAACATGCAATATGAGTTTGAAATGTCCATGTTAGGAGAACTCAGATTTTTTATTGGTTTGTAAATTACACAAACTGATAAAGGTATTTTTATATCACAAACCAAGTATGCAAAAGAAATGCTTAAAAATTTTGGCATGGAGGATTTTAAACTAGTCAGTACTCCCATGGTTACTGGTTTCAAGTTGAGTAAATTAGATGAGTCACTTGATGTAAATCAAACTTTGTATACATCAATGATTATAAGTCTACTATATCTAACTACATCAAGGACTGATATAATGCAAGTATTTTGTATGGTAGCTCAGTTTTAGGAAGAACCAAATGAATCACACATCAATGTAGTAAAGAGAATATTTAGATACATCAAAAGTACTGTTGACTATGGTTTATGGTATTCCAAATGCAAAGATTTAACATTAACAACATATATAGATGTAGATTCGGTAGGTAGTGTGGGTGAAAAAAAGAGTACCAGTGGAGGAGAATTCTTCTTGGGGAACAAATTGGTTTCTTGGATGAGCAAAAAGAAATATTCTATTACTCTTTCTAATGCAAAAGTAGAATATGTTGTAGCAATTGCATGTTGCACTCAAGTCTTATGGATGAAGCAAACATTAAAGGACATCAAGGTAGAGTACAATGAGCCCATTTCAATTCTTTGTGACAATTCAAGTGCCATTAATATCTCAAAGAATCCAGTGATGCACTCTAGAACAAAGCATATATCAATCAAGTATCATTTCATCAGAGAAAAGGTTGCAGATAAATAAGTCAACATGGAGTATATTCCCACCAAGGAACAAGTGGTTAATATATTTACAAAACCCCTTCCTACAAAGCAGTTTGAATACCTGAAGAAGAAGCTAGGGTAGTTTCTCCCACCTCATATCACTAAACTCTAGTGATAGGGCATGTATCCACGGGGAGCTTCATTGATTAGTTTTTCAACCCTAGTTAGGATTGATGTGATCAAGTCATGAAAATTGTAGAGTTCAAAATTGGAGCATTTCTAACGACTTGATGATTGTAGTGTTCAAAATTGAAGCCTTTCTTCAAGGACAGTGTACCCTTTTCCATTGATGTCAAAGGGGGAGAAATGTTATGCTAAACAAATGAGATGATATGTATGTCATAGGGGGAGTTGTAGTGTTACAATGTGTTAATCCAGTTGGAACTGAGTTTCAATGGTGCCTAATCGAACATTTAGAGTTTTTCCATCAATGCCAAAGGGGGAGATAGTTGTACTATTTTTGTCATTGATGTCAAAAGTGTAAATCATGTAAGGGATATTGTTGGCATAATGACTGGGTTTCTCGAGATCTTTTCAGATAGGTTTTGTGAAGGTCATGATTTCAATGAAAATGTCGTCATTCATTGGTTCATGCTCTTAGTCTTGGGCCAAAGTTGTAAGGTGTTGTGAAGTTCAATTTTTTCCTAACCTATGTCACGGGGTTCTCAAGTTTCGAAACCTTATGACTTAGCAATCTCCTTATTGTCGGCAAAAGTGAATGGAATCGTGGGGTTCCAAGTTTTACTAACCTATGTTGCAGGGTTCTCAAATTTTGAAACCTCTCGACTTAAAGACTAAGTGTTGGAGCGATAAGGAGTAAGGAAGCATTCCATTTGGGACCAAACCATAATGGTGATGCAAATACGTTGCATGATGGGACTGAGTAAATGGTAATCCACATCCTTATTGTGGATTACAGAGTTGTGACTTGGTGATTACATGGACATGTGATGACAACATGTGGACCCCACATTGGAATGATGTATTGGGTGCTATTGTTTTCATCAAAGTTTCTTAGTCATTTCGAAAGGAGTTTCATAGGTTCCCTTTATTGTTGGTGTGTCATGGGTTTTTAGAACTTTGTAACCTCCAACAAGAGGTTCTGAGGTTCAATTTTTTAGCGACTATGTGATAGGAGTATGATACCAACTATGGGACCCGAGTATGGCGTTGGTTAATAGAGGGAAATGACTGTTTGATCGATATGTCATCTCACATTAGTATTATGAATGAAATGATGATGACATGGATGACATGTAGGTTGTGGGCCTAGTTAGATAACATGGCAAGCATATCATTGTGACCTGCTTGTATTGGTGGGAGTCTGAATGAAGTCCCAATGAAAAGATGATATGATATATTGATGATGGTGGTTTAAGCGACTGATTATCCAATGGTCAGGGTTTAAAGACATTGCAATGAATATTGATCACATCATCAAGGTGTGAATGAATATATTGATAGCCAGAGTTCAAATGAAAAGATTTGAAATGGCTATGACAAGTGTAAATGAGGGTGTGGTATGAAAACTAACTCAGGAGAAAGAATTAATTTTTCCAACTACCTTAGTGACCAATTAAATGAAGATTTTATCTTTAAGGCAGTAAAATAGATTGCAAAGGTGATTGAGATCAAAATCAGATTGAATGATAGCAAGAATGCATTAAATGAATATCATATTCTAGGGTTTGATAGAATCTTATTCTTAGAAAATTCTCTACACAATAAAATGTTGTATAGATTGATACAGAGGTATGGTGATATGTGATGAGATGGACAGTATGTGTGTGGTTTGATGCTCTGACACTTATGGAAGTAGGATGCAAGTGGAAAAACCCTAACAGTGATTCCAATGTATACGAATTGAATGAGGGGAATCATTGAGATGCAAAGAATGAATGAGAGTCTCGAAATACAGAGGAAGGTGAACTATAACAAAAAGAAAAATCTAAAAAAATTATGTAGTTCGTTAGAGTGCAGTAAGGGAAAATTGAGAGAGAGAGAGAGAGATTATGTACTGAATTGATGCATTGTAGGTTATGTAGAACCATTTTATGCATAATATAATGAAAAAATTTGTACAAGGTTGTAGTCTCCATTTTGCACTGAGCTATAGCTTAGAATAGGGTGTACTAGTATCCTTGAAGTTGTAGCTTCTAAACAGGGAACTGTTGCTTCCTTGGGTTGCAGCCCTAAACATTGTAACTAAACTTTAAAGCTTGTGAGACTAGATTAGGATAGTATATCCTAGAAAAATTTCTTACAGTGGTTTTTCCCATCTTGGGTTTGCCATGTACATACTATGTTATGTGCTGATCTCTCTTGTGCTTGTGACTATTATATCTATTAGTATTTTAATCTACACATTTGAGGTTAAGGTTGAATCTGTAAAAGGGTTTAAGAATTAAATTTTTTAAGATCTACTGATTCACCCCCCTCTCAGTAGATCACTGTGTTCTAAAAATGGATGCTTTTGAAGGGTCTTCTAGATTTTGTGTTGACATTAATACCACTTTTTATTTTCCCTTTTCAGAGTCTTTATTTATGATCTTGTATTCACCCATGAATGTTGGTGTGAAATCTAAGGAACCAAAATCATCTTCTAATAGTTTCATGACTTTGTCAATGTGTTTTTCTTTTTCTTTTTGTTGTATGGGTTCTACTTGTGTGGTTGGTGTTAATGTTTTCAAAGGATTTTCTTTATTTTTCTTAATGTTCAAACATCTATTTGGGTTAGAATCAGCTTCAAGTGTATACACTTCGTTGTTGTAGATGTATTTAATTTTATGATGAAGAGTAGAAGGCACCCCATTCATTGCATGAATCCATGGTCTCCCTAAAAGGAGATTGTATGAAAGATCATGAGGCATAACATGAATAGGAGCTTGTAATGTAACTTTGTTAACTATAATGGGTAAAGTAATCACTCCAAGTGGTTGTCTTCCCACATTATCAAACCTGCTAATAGATAAAGAGGAAGGTTGAAATTTTTATTTATCCACACCAAGCCTATCCAAAGTCTTTAAACAACACACAATAAGAGCAGATCCATTTTCTACGATGATTTTTTTATTCCTGCTCAATTATATTTAGCTATTATCATGAAAGCGTCACATTATTTTTACACTTCCAAAGCAGTGAGCTCACTTTGGTGGAAAACAATGTCAAAATTTATTCCTTGAATCATGGTTGCTATGTGATTTGGTTGTGCATTAGAAGGGATACAAAATTGTTGTAAAGCATTTTGAATCATGTTGTGATAATGAGGGGATACTTGAATAAGATCCCATAATGATATCTTAACAGGAGTATTCTTTAGTTGTTCATCAAGATTGTACTCCTTTCCACTTTGTGAAGGAAAATGAGGAGGACCTAGTAAGATAGGATTAGGAAAAAGGATGGATGTTAAAGATGTTTTTCTTGGTCGTGGATTGTTCCTAGTGTTATATGTATGGGAAATGGTATTATGACTTGACTACTGCAAACCATTGTTCTTAGGTGGGTAAAGGATAAGTTTAGGTTTTTTTTAGTTTTTTGCTTGTTTGATGGTGGGTAAATAATTAGAGGATTCTAAGGATGTCCCATGTGGTATGTTGGGGGTCCCTTAGTCAAGGGGGATCTAATAGAAACTTGTGCATTCATAACCTCAGTGGTCTTTATTTGATGTATTTCTAATAAAGGGAAATCTAGAATCACCTTGTTACCATTGCCTAAGGAATCCATATCACTATTGTTGTCATTTTCTTGCATCATGATTTCTTCCCTGAGAGGAGAGTTGTTAGGATAACTAAAAACCAAATTTTTTTGACATTCAAGGATTGGTTCTTCCAAAGTGACTTCAACACAAGTAGGGGAATGATCAATGGTTGAGTTATCTTGCTCAATAATGGTTTCCCTAGGTGAAGGGGGGCAACTAAGATTCTCACGACTTTCATCGATGAAAGTACCTTCTTCACAACTAGGATTGATACTAGGAGAAGGAAAAGTATGATTTTCACGATCATTTATGATTCCATTCCTTTGTTCCCTAATGTCTTCCAAAATAGGATAGGTAGGGGAAGGATCATAAAGAGGGTTGTTATAGACTTTAAAGATTTGATCATGTAACACCAACACATCCTCATCATTTACAATCTTATACTCTTCCATGAAATCATTCTCACAAGAAAAGGGAGAATGGAATTTAAGTAAGGTGATGTTTAGAAATATGTCTATGATGTCATTCTCTTGTGCTATAATATCTTCCAATGTAGGAGATTTTATAGAAGAGGAACTTTCAACAATGTCATGATTCTCAATGAGTGCATCTTCTAACACCGAAATACCTCTATCACATGTAGGAGAGGTATTACGAGAAGAGAAACTATGATCATCAGGATTGTCTATATTTTCATCTTCTTCTATCACATCATTCCCACAAATATGAGAGATAAGTGGGGGTGTATTTTTAAGGTAATTGTAAAAATTTTCACTCTCTTGCACTAAGAGACTCTCATAACTAGAGAATGCATTGAATGAGTGACTAACATGTTAATTGACTAACTTTTTTCTTTGTAAACTTGGAAAAGACTAAAACTAACATTTTTGAACAATAGTGTGTGCAAACTTAAAATGCAATGTAAAGGGCTAGAATGAAATGATTTTTTTTAGATTTCAAACTAATTACACTATGTAATAATCTAAAAATGAAATGTTGTAAATGAAAATTTAGAATTAAGCAATGCATGAAATGGACCAACTTAAGCTGGATTTAGAAAAATGCATGAAACAAAAATTCAACCCACTAAAACAAATAACCAATGGTAGCAAAAAAAAGTGAAAAAACAAGTTTTTAAATGGTGTAAAAGGAATTTTCAAGGGTGTACTAGGATTGATTCACCCAGAGGGGTGAATGAGTCATAGTGAGGGTTTTTTACATAATTTTTAGTAAATTTTAAGTGATTTTTATGCTTTTTAGTTTGTATGACCTGAAGACTAAATGCAAATGTATATTTTATATGATTTTCAATGATTTAAGATGCAAAAATGCAACCTAAATGCACTTTCACTAATGCAAAATTTAGAAACCCTAGATTCCAATTACCTAATACAAACCCTAATGCAAATTTAATGCAAGCTAGATCTAGGATCATGGTGGACATAGAGCACACCCACTTTCCAATTTTATTCAAGGATAACCCTAGAGATATTAATGTAAAGGAGAAAGAGATCTTGCAATAGGGATGTCCTAGGGGTTTATTTTAATCTAATAAAGAGGTTCAACACCAAGTTAATGCTTGGAAAGATAAATGCAATGCAAGTTGAAATGTAAGATGAAATCCAAAACCCTAATTCAATGAAAAGCTTTACTAAATGACCTATAAATGCAAATGAAATAAAAAAAACTACAAAATAGAATATATGCACTTGGAAATATGGAGATGGATGAGTGGAGCTCTGAAATGCCCAAAAATATAATTTTTTAACTACTGGGACTCATTTGCCAATCTGCGCAAATCAGTCCCAAATCTAGATTTTGACAAAGGAACTAATTTTGGGAAAAAGGGTATTTAAATCTGCAAACAATTCTAAAAAACACTTGTAGTGAGACTCATTTTCCACTCTTCGTGAATCAATCTCATTCTAGTTTTTCAAGAATTTAAGGTTCAAATTTTTACTCCAATCTCTTCCCATCCCTTCCAAACTAATTTTTGGCTCCAAATATGAGAAAATACCTGCAAAATAGAATATAGACTTGATTTGCTTATGGGGGCTTCACCTCAGTCAAACCCCTAGTTTGGTAATTAAACCTTGATGGAAATAATGGAACTTGAATGTAAATGTGAACATAAACCCTAGCCTTAAGTGTTTCTAAGACTAGGAAATCTGAAACACAATGCAACCCTACTCTATTGTATAAGACTATGATGTATGAATGGAAGCAATGAAAATGAATGATCACTTTGGGAGACCTCTAATCACCAAAATGATCCCTAATGATGCTTGTATCTTCCTTAGGCTGAAAGTAGAGTGATAATGGAGGATGGAATCACTTAGGAAAGAAGTCCTTAGCCTTGGCTTGATGCCTAGTTGCATCTCCCAAACCTAGAATCTATCATGATTCACCATAGAAAACCATGATCAACCCTTGAAAATGCTAGATATTGAATGAAAGTGAGCTTGAAGAACTATAAAAACACTTTAATGTTGCTCCAATACTTCAACATTGCTTCCTTTTGAAACTTGAATGCTCTTATGAAAGAATGCTTGAAGATTCTTGATGCTTGTCTCTTGAAATTTCTCTTGAAAATTCTTGAATTCTCTTGTGAAGTCAAACTTGCTATAAGAATGAATACTTAAATGCTTGGGGTAAAAATGAGTGAAAAGAAACTTGTATTTATACTCAATTATGCAAGAATTCTTGAAATTACACCAATACAAGCTGGCATTAGATCTATGAGGATAAAATCTTGTAAAAAATTTGAATTAATTTTGATTGTGGGCCACATGGGACTTATTCACCCTAGGTGGAAAATGAGTCCCACCAGGCATAAATTTTGGGACCATTTTTAAAAATTCTTAGAAAGGTGTGAAACTAGGATTGAGACCTAAAAACTTGGGTGGGACTCATTCACCCAAGTTGGAAAATGAGTCCCATATCACTAAATCTAGGCCACAATTCTCAAAACACCTAAATTATGATTGGATGTTATTTTGTGTCAGGATTATCCTCAAAAAGATGCATTAAATGAGGCTTGTGGATGATAAATAATGCCAATTAAAGCATAAGAAAGCCAAATTATTAATGACAACCCTAGAAAAGTGTGAAAGTGTGTTACAACACTTTACAACACTCCAAACAAGGCACCGATAAGCTCATTTAGTTCACAAGGACCCAAGACCTAATGTGAATATGTTAGAAACATTACAACACTTAAATTAAGGCCATGTTAGGTGGGACCCTTTTTTGTCATTACAATAGCAAAGGGAAAAAAATTGTTGAGAAAATTATTGCACATGTTGTTGAGATGATGGATCTATGAAAGGACCAAGTGGAGAAAGCCAAAAGAATTTCTAGCTCTCTAGGAGGTGCATCTAGTATAAGAATATCTAGTAGAACATCTACCCCCTCTCTATTTGCCCCATTTCCTTCAAGACTATGCCCTCTATTAGTAGAAAAAAGAGAAAGGACTCGACTAGTACTTTGACTAAATAGTAGAGTCCACTTGTGAAAGTAAATACTTCTCCAATGATGCAACAAGGTGCACCACAAAAAAGAAGAGTGAAGGCTGAGGAAAAAAGAGAAAGAAACATGAGTGTTGATGAAGAATAACTTCTCATAAGAAAAATAAAATTTGGATTCTCTCAGGTAGCTAGACAAGTGTAAACAAGATTAAGGTTAATATTGTGAACATAGATAGTGAAGTGGAGGTGGAGAAAGAGAATTTTTTTTAAAAAAATTATGTGAGGGAAAAGAAACCTAAATCAAGTAAATCAGAGAAGCCTCCAGAGGCTAAGAAAAATAAATACAAGACCCCTCCTATTTATAAAAAAATTCCAATGAAGCTTGAAGCTTTGGTAAGCAACATAGCATAATTCAAAATATTTTAGGATACTGTTGCATTATATCCCACTTAAAATGATGCAAAAAAGTCAACAATAGATGAAGTTATTGTAAGGTACATGATTCCTCTTAATGTTAACATGAAGGGTATAAAATATCAACTTCCTAAATATTTGAAAAGAGTATTCTACTAGACTTGATGAGAAGCTGGAGAAGCAGATAAATAAGAAAGTGAATGATAGAAGGTTTGTGGATATGACAGACAAATGTGGCACTACATATGGAAAATTATAGGATAACTTGAAAGAGGTGAAAAATTGTGTTGTAGAGGCCAAGGATCTATTTTAGTTTTGCTTGAAGTCGCCTAGTTCAACTAAGAACATTGAGGTTGATATGGATTCCATGGAGGCACAAATTGACAAGGAATTCGGTGCCTATAATCCTAAAATTGATGTAGATGGATCCATAAGAATAGCAATTTGAGATATGCTTGAATAATTCTTCTAGGTGCAGGAACAAAGAGAAAATACTATAGTGCAGTTTGGACATCTCAAATATCTAGTGAATGCAAAGTTCTCACCCATATCTGATGCTCTAACTAATGTGGAGAAAGTTATAAAGTTGATTCTGGTACCTGATACTTTGAATGTAGGAGAGTAACTCCTCATTGAGTTTTAGGATCTAAACGACTTACTTGGGTTGGACAAGAAACATTGGGAGGACAACAAAAAGGAATGATAGATACACCTTGAAAAATTATAGGTATTATACACTTTTTCCAATTGATCCATATATATTTATTTTCTATTTATGTATTTAAGATTTCATTGTATATATGTAGAAGATAGTAGTATACTAGTACAAGTTTTGATCAATTTAGATGGATAACACTGTTAGGAGAGTCAATTTCTTTTTTTTAAGACTTTTATTACTCTCATGCATCTATGTATATATCAATTATTGGGAATATGTAAGTCAGGTAAAATCATGTATATAAGAAAGGGGAAGAAGGAAAAAGAAAAGAAAGTATATATAAATAATGACAAAGGGGGAGCAAAGAATAGGAAAAAATGTATGCACCATTTTCCCCTAATGCCAAAGGTAGAGAATAGTTTGGAGAATACATGGAGTAGAGTTTATGCATGTTATCATCAATGAAAAAGGGGGGATTGTTGGAAATTTGAAGATATTATCACTGATATGGTTGTTGGCAACATGAGTATGAGCTTATGCAATGTTGTCATTGATGTCAACATTGTGGTTTGATGTCTACATTAAGGTATAGTTGGTTGGTGAAGCATGAGTGAGCATGGTGATGGTAATCCAATATAAAGATGAAGATATTTTGCTCCAATGCAAAACATATATGTTGAATATTTGATTAAGTCCGAAATATAGTTTTTAGTGTACAGAGCATCAATTTTTGGTTCAGATTGGTTCACCTTGAGGTATTTATATCTATGGGTCTAAAAAAAATTTGGTACATGTTTGAGGACCTTGAATCCAAATTTTCATGTATTTATGTTCTACAGTGCAAAATTTGTGGTTGATAGAATATTAGGTTTGCTAGTGTAGAGTACATGTTTGGAATGGTCTACATTTTATCAAGAAAGAATATCTAGTTATGTGGATTTTAGGAAGTGTTCATAGGTGTCAGAAGGATGTGTAGTCCAAGTGGCCTATTTTTTGGAGGTCTACATTTCAACTTGTGGACAATTATTTCATATATTTTGGTGTTGTCTTACCAAGGATGCCAACCTAACAAGTTTGGGGTCATGGAGAGTTAAAAGAAATGTTGACTTGTTATGTGGTAACTATTATAGGTCCATGCCAAACTATTTGAATGTGTTACAAGTTTTAGATTAAGGCACAAAGAATTTATAGTTTCATCTTGAGCTAAAAAGTTATTGTTTTGCATGATAAATCTAATTAGGCTAACCTAATTGATGTTGCAAGTGGTTTTAGATATAATGCATATATATGTAAGATCATTTTTTTTGTTGTAGAAATGTCATGTGTACTATAGAAAATGTGCGATGTTAATTCCTAAGTAGAGCATTCAAATGTGATGTGAATGTGAAGTAGAGTATAGTGTGGAAGTAGTGTAGTATGAAGTGTGTTGATTCATTATATTGAGCTCTAGTGGAATTGTATCTCCTGCATATTGTAGATGCATTATTAATAGTTCAAATATGGGTAGTGAGCCACCTCTTTTCTCTATTTTATCTTATTCTTTGGACAATGAGTCCCCCAGATAATGAGTCCAAAATAAAGTGAGTCATTCTACAATTTGTTACGACAAATTATAATATATTGTGAGCTAATCCTAACTATGTTTTTCCCTTATGGGCTTTCCATGTAAAAATATGGTGTTCATTTGCTATGTTCTTTGATGATTGTTTCATAGCTTCTCTCCTTGCTAAAAATTGAAAATGATGTGTGGAATGAATGTTTAAATTTTTAAGTGGTTTTAGAGAATACTGATTCACCCCCCTCTCATTATTCTAGGTGTTCAATAGGATGGAGGTGTGCACACACCAATCTTGGTATTTTTCTTGAAAAAGAATGTAACAAGTGTCAAGCTTTGTCTTGCATGATGTGAATTAAATTTTGACATTTACTAGTAAAATATTAGAAAAAATTAAATGACAATTGAGCTCTACCAAAATTGATATCCTATTTTACAAATTTATAAGTCAAATATTTTTATTTATGATGTTTTATCAAAATTATTGAATTTTGAAGTGAAAGAACAAGTTGGATTCTAGGTTTTTTGGATTGGTTTTGCATCTCTCAAACACATTAGGACCTAATTTTAGTGATTTCTCATCTTCAAAATTTTATCACCTTACTACCCTAAGTGATGTATTTTTTATGTTCTCTTTCCCTTCAGTATTTGACTTTCTCTTGGGTTAGATCTTACATTTCCTTAATTGTGTCATACAGGACTCTAATCTAACACATTTAAGTAAAGTTTTATCATTTTCTTTACATTCTATTTATCAACACTTTTTGGACACACTGAAGGTTCAAAGAACACACATTTATACATTATTAAATTGACTATTCTAATGGAAAAAACACCAAAATGGGGATTTTACTAAGGAAAAATATGATATAGTCACCTGTCTGCTCTCTTTTGTTGTTTTTATATGATTAGGTGTGAAGATGATAGATTTAAGAATATGAAAGTGTTGGACATATCTATAAATTTTAGATCTTGATTGAAAGTATTCAAAATTGGAAGCGTAGGGAACTCACACATCTATCCTACTATTTTCGGCTCTCCTTGCTATAAGAAGTGCCCCTCTACATTCTCCTTTTGGATCTGCAATTGTTTTTTCAATTTCTATTCTTATCTATATAAATTATCTATATTTTTAGATTAGGATTTCATATTAATCAGGCTAATAAAATTGCATCCAATAAATATATCCACTTTTCAGCAAGGGAACAAAACCTAGGCAGATTGGCTCTCCTTTTAGGTAGTTATCCAATCATAACACCTTTATCAATTTTCATTCCAATGTTAATTAAATAAAATATTGATTTGAGTTAATTTACTAGTTAGACCTAGTATCTTCGTTTACACTTAACACATACCTAAATAACATTTACCATTTAATCGATTATTTGAATCCATATTATATTATATACAATTAAATTTATTGAAACTGGAAATTAAAAAAGATAATTAAATTAAGCATAACTTGTATTTCACAACATAAGGAATTTTCCCACAATAAATAAATAATCACTTAACTTTATTTCTATTTTAAATTTTATTTTCTCCTTTCCCAAAAGATGGAGATATTTTGATATACAACATAAGAAATTGTTTAATTTTCTAACATTTCATTTATTAAAAACATGAAATTTAAACCATTAATTTAACTGACATTTATTAAGGGAACACAATCTACTAAGAAGAGGGGTGAATGAGTAAATCTAATCAATACATAACTCTTAACATTTTTTATTGTTATCAGAGTATATGACTCTTTATAGTGAACCCAACCTAAGAAAATAAAATAAATTTATAAAGCACACAATAGGATACTAGATATACATGGAAAAGCCAAGATGAAGAAAACCATGATGAGAATAGTTGGTTGGATCTACTATCCAAATTTAGACTCACAATGTAAAAATGTACAAGTTAATTTTACACATTGAAGTAGGTACCAACCTACCAAAGACAACAACCCCCTAATTTTCATGTAGCCACCAACCTACTAGAGACACCACTACCTAATTAAAACAATACAACAAGTAAAACACTAGTCTTACCAAAACACAATGATAAATCTTTCAAATATTCAATGTAACTTCACACATTCTAGACTTATAACTAGCACTCTTCCTCACTATATATGATATTATAATACTAGAACACACACTATAATACAACTCTTCCTTTTATCTTCATTGCCTTCTCTTCAATTTACATTAGCAACCAACTTTTCTTTGAACACACAGGTGTAACTCTAATTCATATGATTACACATGGATACATTACAATATATATATATATAAATTTGAAATATATACATAACATTACATTAACAGTCTTTTATGTTGGCTAGGGATTTGCAAATAGCTAGGATGACATAAGGGCGATCTAAATTCAATTTACATGAAACACACAATAGGTTGGTCTACAGAAAAAAAGTTATTTCCACCAAAACAACATGATACAATATGCAACCACAAGAACCTTAAGCAAGTCCTACCTTAACACCACCCATAAGATTTGAATGGAGCACACTACTAGCCATTACCGCACATGCTTTGAACTACAACTAGTTGATAGAAAGAAAAAAAGAAACTTCTTTCACTTCAATCTTTTTACATGTTGAATATATCCTTTGACAAATGATAGAACTAGTATAGAAATACTATCCTCTAAAACCACAAAAAAAAACTACCATTTTGAAATAAATGCTGAACAAAATTATATTGTGAGAGAAATCTCTTTGTCTAGAAAATATCCCAAAATAGACATCTGGACCACCACTATCATAGTGAATAGATGCAAGAATGATATTGCAATAATACAAGAGTCATAAAAACACTCCTCAACAACTAATAATGTATATTTCTTAATTTTGCATCCTAATAGTAAAATTACCAACATAGAAAAAGCTAAAATTTTGACATCAATGGCATTACTGAGAACCGTTGACAACAACCTTTGACATCAATGACAACCTATATTCAACAATCTCCCCCTTTGTCATCGATGGAAAATAACAAAATGTTGGGCCACCAAACCAGTCGGCTGCACACAGATATTACTCCATGTTCAAATGATTTCTCCTCTATAGCATTTTGAGTTCACTCATTTCCTTAGCACTTCATAATTTTGAGTTCACTTTTTCCCCCTTTGACATTAATGAAAAAGGGTCAACAGTCCTTTTTCCCCCTTTCTTCATTTCTAGTACTCTAAACCATCTTGAAACTTGTTTCTTGGATAAACTCCCCTACATTCATGCTTCATTGTCTCTGAAAGTATACTGCAAGATCACCCAACCTTCTTATGGTAGGGAGATCAAGCTCCCCCTCAGCTTTTGATTCATCTTGATTCAAGAGGAGGGAGCAATAACTCTCAACTTATTCTAGAGAAACTCAAACATCTCCTTAGGAAGTGGATTTGTGAATGTATATGCCACTTGCTCCTTTGTCTCAACATACTCCAACTTTACCTCTTTCACTGCAACTTTCTCCCTTAGAAAATAATAGTTGATTATAATGTTCTTTATCTTCAATTGCATCATCAAATTCATTGATATGTTTATGTCACTACTGTTATCATAAATAATAGAGGTAGGTTCATCAAATTCAATCTTCATCTCCTTCAAACTTTTCTTCATCCATAATACCTAAGGGCAACATGATATTGTAGCAATGCATTTTTCTTTTGTTATAGATAAAGAAAGTGATACGTGTTCTTGATGAATGAGAAAATGGACACCTCTTAGAAATATCACACCTTTTCCACTCAATCATTCACTAATGTCCTAGGAGTCCCAATTGGATTGACTAAAAACCTCACAAGGTGAGTTAATTTCTCAATTAGGAAGGACCAAAGAAGGGGTTCTTTGAATTCTAAGGGGTTCACCACCAAGAAAATGCTTGGAAAAGGAAAATGTTGGAAAACATGTTGTGATATGAAACATGAACTATAACTAAAAATCTAAGCTAAATGAAAGATGCAAATGATGAAATTATGCAATGGGGAAATAATATGTGTGTACCTGGGAAATCTGGAGATATTGTGAGGATTATGGAAATGTGAAGAAGTTGCCAAAATATTGTGTGGGGTACTAAGATGCCCAAAATGGTGTATTAGTCCCATTGTTATTTTTCGGGGCCAATAGAGAGTATTTGGATCTTGGAACTAGATCTTAGAAAATATCTAAAAAATACTACTAAGAGGACTAAGACAACCAAGATGATGTATTAGTCCCATTCTGAATTTCTAGAATTTCTTAGTACTATGGTCTTAAAGATCAAGATTTACACTTTGTTCTTCACAAAGTCTTGAGATCTAAACCTACAAAGAGACCTAGGTACAAAACAAAGGAATTTGGATTGATTGTTTATGGGGGTTTGCCTTGGTCAAACCCCTTGTTTGTTAATTAAACCTTGATGAAAAAGCATAAATTTGGAAATGGAAATGTGTGTGTGCCCTAATCGTAAGTTTTTATGAGATTATGCAAGACTGAATATGGAGAAACCCTATTCAAATGTGTTAGAATATGATTTCTAAGATATAAATATAAATGACCTACAAAGGAGATATCCAATCACCATAACAAGTCACGAACATGAAATGTACCTTCTTTAGGTAGAAAATAGAGCAATAATGGAAGATGGAATCAATCAAGAAACAAGTCCTTAGGCTTGAATAAATGGCTAGTTGCATCCCCAACCTAGAATCTCTCATGATCCACAATAGGAATCCATTACTAATCCTTGGTAATATGCTAAATATTGGCTTGGAAATAGACTTGAAAAACCTGAAAAAACATAATAGAAGGCTGCTCCAAAGCTCTGAAACTTCCTTCAATTTTCTCAACTTAAGTCAACTTCTATCAACTTATGGACTTCTTACTTGCTTATTATGAAAAATGGCATGTGAATCTTACTTTTATAGGAATTCCACCCTAATAACCCAGTTATTAGATCCCAAAGGTCGAAAAAAGATCAAATAATTTCAAATATTTTCATTTCCCACTCTTAATTCTCAAAAATAAAACCCCCAAGACTAAGATGCCGCCAATTGCATCTTGATCCCACTAGGTGGGACTAAGACGCCACCAATGGCATCTTGGTCCCATAAGGCTCGATTTTCCAATTTAAAAAGTAGATTACCAAGATTAGTGGTTGATTATAGGTTTATGTCAGGTTTACTATTACAATATGCCTCAGGATGCACAAAAAGGGGTCTTAAGGGCCCATAACAAGTGACCCAAAGGGAAATTAATGGAAGCGATGCTAAAATAGGTCCAAATTAAGTGTGAAAATGCAAAGGTATGAATTTTTATACAGTACATTTATCCCCCACTTTAGTTCCCATATGAAATTACATGCATATGCAATATAAATTACTTCAACAAGTAACTTTATAAAAAGGATCCTCATATGCACTCATTAGGGACAATGAAGCCCCCACTACAGTTACCTATAAAACCATAATGTTAGGAACCACATTCTGCATCACAGATTCATTAGTAGCTCAAAAGAAATCCTCTTATCTAACTTGTCTAGAAAATTACATTTGATGGTAGATGTACACCCCCCCTTGATTCCGCTTACGTTATGGAGGTGTATTCAAGGTAGCAAATCAACCACATTGAACTAGAAAAGTCCACCATAGGGAATTTCCAAGTACCATGCCATTTAATGATAGAAATTTGATGAGAACAAGAGCATAACGACGATTCCAACACAACAAATGACATCAAAAAAATGGGGTTCACTAGCTCAAAATATATTAATTTGAATAAAAAGTACTTCTTGTCTTTTTAACAAAAATGACCTAAAAGCACATGCATAAAAAGATAAAAGAGAGTAAATCATATTCATTTCATCTTTTTACCTTTTTTAGAGTGAGCTTTGAGTAGAGTGAGTTGGCATGCCAAGCAGATATCCATCCACCTATCTAAGGATCAAGATTCTATGGGAGGTGATCACACAGGGTGAGCTATAACACACTATGAGTGAATTTAGCATTCTCTATACTTTGATTTAATCAATTTTATATGTTTTTATGAAATTTTTAAATGAAATTATAGGGTAGGGAAGGTTTTTCTTTCATTTTTTAGATAGTTTCAAAATGTCCCACTTTTTCGCAAAGTGTCCCACTTTGTCGCAAAGTGTCCCACTTTGTCGCAAAGTGTCCCACTTTGTCGCAAAGTTTCCTAGTTAAGGATTAAAGTGTCTAGAACCCTTAATGAAGATATTCTAGAACAACTTTAGCATAATTTTTTACCATTAAAGCACAAATTCAAGATTTTAAGATGTTTTAGATGATATTTTGCTTTTTTTTCTTATGAAAGCCTGCATCCCAATTGCACCAACACCTAGGTGGTCAGATGTCCATCCAACTTTGAGAGCTTGATGATTAGCTACCTAAGGAGGACGTGCAGATCCTCCAAGAGATAGGTTTTTACTAGGTCTATCTCACACTGGTCACGTGATACCATGATGCCATGTTGATGGCATTAGCGGAGATATGGGAAGTACACACCTGCACCTTCCAACTGTCGACAAGGGAGATGATAATCATGCTAGAGGATGTGCACTACATAATACGGGTTCCCATATGAGGAGAGAGGGTATTCTTAGCACAGGGAAGGAGTTTTGAGGAGATGTGGGAAAACACTAAGTATTGCTTAGGAAAACTGGTCCACCACAGGATCGTGAGACTACACATCGAGCTTTCTTGGCTACTGCATGCACACTCACCACTATTGAGACTCATTCTAATTTTTATTGTAGTGTTGGAACTAGTCCTTAATGGTCGTAAAGTACATCTGGATGGAGGATTAGTGCACCTAATTAGAGACATGGATCACTACCGTGTGGTCTTCTCTTCAGGCCTGAGCATACTAGCACACTTATACTGTGATTTAGGTTGATTCACCTATGGAGAGATGCATAGAATGCTATACTATACCCTACTACAGACATGGATCCTAAATCATATCACCTATACCTGACCTGTAGGATTTTTTATTGCCATAGTGGTGGGTTATCCAGTGGTTTTCAGCTATCCCCTGAGATAGACATGGAAGTGCGATGATGTGTCATTCTAGAGGGTGAGGTTTGATAGAATTAGTAAGGAGGATATCATATGGAAACCCTACCTCATGGAGTTATTTTGTCCAGATACAATAGGATAGCTGAGATTAATCTAAAGAGATAGGATACTACTAGGATGGTGTGATCATGTAGTAAGACCTTTCTACTACAATTGCATTATGAGGTAGTTTAGATAGATATAGAGGTGACCATGGCTATGGGATTCATACAGATGGTCAGTACAGAGTGCCCGTAGACCCAGAGATCTTAAATGACTAAAAATAGATGATCTCATCTCCAGAGACACATAGGAGGATACCGACATGCCCTCAGTCATTGATGCAGATGATGTTGGCATGACACTAGAGTATGATGAGTGGTGGGAGGTGACACGGATAGGAGCCATCTTTCATATGGATTACCCTATGGGATTCACATGGACTTTACCAGATTTAGGGGAGGAGGATAGGGAGTCAGGCAAGAGGGTAGATGCGGTGTACCTATTCCTAGATGAGGTTGAAGAGGAGAAAAAGGAGGATAGTGATTACAAGGGGGAGTAGGATGATGAGGATGATGAGGAGATGGAATATGAGCAGAGCCAACCCATGAGAAATGATAGTGATAGAGGTGAGACTAGTCCTCCTAGATGGGAGTGGAGATAGTCCCCACATGGGTTATGAGGTCACATTTTGCACATGCCAGTGTCTAAGAGAATAGGGAGAGCAGTAGGGCATTAAGACTCCTACTGATCATGCTATAGACCTAGGTGATGATATTTATTATTATGCTTTATGTTTTTATGTGTATCATGCTCATATATATGGATATATTATGATGATGGATACTGATTATTCTTATGATTTCTATCTTGCAAGGCCCATGATAGAATCTGAGGACCTATTCTGGTGTGCAACTATAGAAATAGTTCCACCCCTTCCTTAAAATGAGGCTATTACCACATATTTCATGCCCCCACCATTCATAGCAGAGTGAATCAACCTGTTTGAGCCTTATGTGAGGCTTAGGGGAGCATATGTTGGCGTAGCGATGCACGTTGAGCATGCTAAGGGCTAGGTATTAGCACTGGTAGTGGAGTTAGAGGAGGCTCAAGTAGCTCAGAGATATAATAGGGAGGCTATCTTAAAGTCAAAGGTTGATTGGCTTCAGAGAGAGGTTGTGAGAATTCCAACTGATAGAAACTCCATTGAGTGAGAGCAGGTGAAGGCACTGATATGTGAGGTGAGCTATGCAAGTCACTACGGACTATGCAAGAGATGACCAACATGAGTAGATCCAAGTCACACACCAACGTCTCCCAACAAGTGTGGACACCGCATCTGGACCAATCTAGTGTTGACGAGATGTATTAAAACTTTTTGATATATATATATGAGTATTCATGGATTTTTATGTTTATGTGTTATATGGGAATGTGATTTATTAAATAATCTGCATTAGACTATTCAATAAATATCTCCATGATCTAGCATTTATTTTCTTTAATTTTTTTATTTTTTATTTTTTTTTGAGAAAAGGGGTAAAAATTTATTGAATCAACCCATCAAATTACAGAGAGCAAGGGCCAAGAGCCCGAAAGAGAACACAACACCAGCAGAAAAACCCCCTAAAGGGGCACCACTAACCATCCATATCTTCCTTGACAAGATTCTCAAGATCCAAAGCACATTCCGGAGGTAGGTGAGTCCAATCTCCCATCCTCCATCCCTCTCCACGATCAGAAGCCCACTTAGCCAGGCAATCAACAGTCTTATTCCACTCACGAGGAACATAACAAAAAGAGACAACATCCAAAGAAGCGCTCAACCTAAGAATTTGTCTCCCCACCACTGCCAGATGCCAATCCACATCTTCCACCCGTTGCAAATTCAGCATATCCACAACCACCTGCGAGTCAGACTCGCAGATAATCTTGCTCCATCCTAGAGCACAACCTCTTTCAAGAGCCATGAGGACAGCAAGAGCCTCCATGTAATTATTGGTTTGAATCCCCTTATATTCAGAGAAGAAGAAAATAACCTTACCAGAGCTGTCCCTGCCAATTCCTCCAACCCCAGCATGCCCGGGATTTCCCCTCGAAGATCCATCAGTATTGATCTTGAGAGTCCCGAAAGGGGGGGGGACCACTTTCCCTCCCTACAAACCTTCCTTTTAGCTTTCCTGCTTCTGCTTTGTTGTATTTTCCAATGAGCACCACTAGAATCATCACATAGAATATTCAACTTTTGAACCACCCGCACGTCTCCAGGAGCAATATCCTCCGAGAGATCACACTTCGCAGCAAGAGTCTCCTGTAGCATATTTAGAACCTACAACCACACCTGTTGAACCCTCTTTGGCTTATCCTAGAAAATCCTACGGTTCCTTTCCAGCCACACCTGCCAGATAATAAATACTGGACCAATACCCCAAGCCACCTCCAAAAAGGAAGTCTTAGAAGGGGGTCTACCAAGACTATTCCAGAACTCGACCAAAGAGTGAGCATGAATACAAGCATGCTCCCAAGCTTCCCACCACCAGTGCCAAATAACCCTAGTGAAAGAACATTGGAAAAAAAGGTGCGAAATGTTTTCTTCGCTTTGATTACATAAAGTATAGATAGAAGGCCCTTGAAAGCCCCTCTTCTGGAGATTCTCCCAGGTAAGGCATTTATTCTGCACCACAAGCCATAAGAAAAAGTTGCACTTGGGCCAAGCCGACTTATTCCAAACTTGCTTCCACCAAGAAATGTCAATCCTGTCAAAATTCTGTCTTTCCAACTCTTGATAACCAGAGGCAACTGAGAACTTTCCTTTTGGATTGGGGCCCCAAGCGAGGGTATCAGCTCCTCTTAAAGAGTTACACATTCTGCCAGCAAGAATCCCAGCAAGAGTCTCTCTCTCTCCCTCAGAACCCCCAGGAGGCCATTCTTCGGGCTCTTTCCATCTAGCAACCTCTCCCCGCCCCATCCTTGTAAACACCTTAAAATCCTCCACCTTACTCCATCCAGCTGCAAGGAAACTATCACATAAAGGTTGAAGGTGGGGGTACTGGGATAAAATGGGAGGAAAACCATCCCAAGAATCCTCCCAAAACAAGGCATCAGAACCGCTGTTGCAAATCCAAAAAAGACCCTTTTTGACAAGCTGTGCCCCTTTCTTCAAGGTCTCCCAGATCATGGACCCCCTACCAGTCAAGTTATACCTTGGTACATCTTTCCCATTCACCCCACCAAGGTACTTAACATTAAGGATTTTAGCCCATCCTTGATCTTGGCTTATGCACCATCTCCAAAATAGCTTAGCAGCAAGAGCCCAACCGTTCAAGCTTGTATTCCTTAAACCAAGGCCACCATCCTGCTTTGGTCTACAAACACAATCCCATTTGACCAAGCTCCATTTTGAGGAAAGCAAATTACCTGTCCATAAAAATTGCCTTGAAAGGGCATCAAAATCCTTAATGAAACCAGCAGGGGCTGCTTGCACAAGACACCTGTAGATAGGAAGAGCTTGGATCACAGACTTCAAAAGGGTCATTCTGCCAGCAGTTGAGAGCCACCGGTGAGTCCAATGACTCACCTTACTTCGAAGCTTATCTAAAATCTCCTGCCACACACCCCTCGAAAGCCTTTGGTCTGAAAGAGGGATGCCAAGATACACTAAAGGAAGCGTACCAATTTGAAACCTCAAGATATGAGCAATACGAGCTTGAATAGAAGCGGGGGTATTGAAAAAGAAGATTTGTGACTTTTCTTCATTAATCTTTTGTCCTGAGGCTTTCACATAAATGTCCAAAGCTCTTCGGAAACTGGCTGCCTCCTGAATTCTTGCGGCACCCATCAAAGACGTATCATCCACGAATTGGAGGTGGGAAGAAGGAGGAATGCCATGCCCCCACTTCCAACCTTGAATCCCTCCCTGACTAACTTGAGACTTAATAAGTCTTCCCAGCCCTTCTGCCATCAGGATGAAAAGGTAAGGGGAAAGAGGATCCCCTTGCCTAAGGCCTCTGGTCGCACCAAATAAGTCAGAAGGTTCACCATTAATCAGGACAGCAAAAGAGGGAGAAGTTATACAGCTCATAACCCAACTGATCCACTCCTGTCCAAAACCAAAAGCCTGTAAAACTTTCTGCAAAAAGCTCCATCTAACCCTATCATAAGCTTTGGCCATGTCCAACTTTATGAACATAGCCTTTTCCTTAGAGGTGGCCATAGAGTGCATAGCTTCAGCCGCTATGATAACCCCATCCAAAATTTGTCGTCCTATGACAAAGCCCCCTTGCTCCTCTGAGATTAGATTGCTAAGCCATGGCTTTAACCGTTCAGCAATCACTTTTGTAACTATTTTGTACATCACATTGCACAAAGCAATAGGTCTAAAAAAATTAAGGGAGTTAGCTCCTTCCTTCTTTGGGATGAGAGCAAGGAAAGTTGCATTCAAGGCCTTAAGCATCTGTTTATTGTTAAAGGATTCCTGCACCACTTCAAAGAGGTCCATCTTGACAATCTCCCAAAAGGCTTGAAAGAACTCTATAGGAAAACCATCTGGTCCCGGGGCTTTACCCTTTTTCATTCCAAACACAACTAGCTCTATCTCAGGCAGAGTAATGGGCTTAATGAGAGCCTCATTCATTTCAGGAGTGACCAAGGAGGGAATGCAAGCCAGAACCATGTCCTCCTCAGCCCTAGCCAGATTCGAGTCTTCTGAAAACAAGCTCCCAAAGTATCTAGTAGCCTCCAAGGCAATCTCCCTATGAGAGGAAAGCAGGATCCCTTCAGTCGTCATGAGAGAAGTGAGGACGCTCCTGTGTCTTCTGTCCTTAACAGTGTTGTGGAAGAACTTAGTATTTCTGTCCCCTTCCTGGAGCCAATCAATTCGAGCTTTTTGTTTCCAGTAAATCTCCTCCCGTAGCTCCCATTCCTCCAGCTCCTTTAAGGCTGCAACTTCTTCTCTATATAGCCCATCAGACAAGCCTGTTCCCTGATTTGGCGCGTAATATTGTCCACCCTTTGCTGAGCCACTCTCTTGGCTCCAAAGAGATTTCCAAAGCACTCCCTATTCCACCTTTTTAGCTTAAACTTAACAAATTGCAATTGCTTAACAAAGGAAAACATAGCAGTGCCATAAGCAGGCTTCCCTTCCCTCCACCAAGTGGTGATATGATCCTGGAGAGAAGCATCCCTCAACCACATAAGCTGAAACTTAAATGAAGGATTCTTTATCTTTTGGAACTTAGAAGCAGTCAAAAGAATTGGCCAGTGATCTGAACCCCTCCAGTCCAAAATCTCTGAACTAGTAATCCAACTGTCCGCCATCCAGAAGCAAGAAACCAGAAACCTATCTAATCTTTCCGCTATCGCTTCCGCCCCACATCTCCTATTATTCCATGTGAATAACCCATTGGAAGGGGTGACGTCCACCACCCTCAAGCTTTCAATGTTACTTCTTAAAAGGCCTGCAGAGGGATCGAGCTTGGGAATGCCTCCCGCTTCTCTTCCAAGCTTAAAACTGCATTGAAATCTCCTGCCAGAATCCAAGGGAATAGAGGGGCAAGAGAGCGAACATATCCTATATGTGACCAAAGCAAGGTTTTTCCAATAAAATCAATCGGGGCATAAACATTAGTGAGGAGAAGGATCTCACCAGTTACGCAACACGTGGCCACCAAGGAGATAGCAGATTTGCTAGAAACCCACCAGAGCGGGGCCAGCTTGCGAGGATCCCATAAAAGAGCCAAACCCCCAGAACTTCCTTGGGCGCCAATGCACTGACAAAGACATCTAGGCCAAATCTTAGCAGCCGTGTAATGCATCCTATCAATAGATAGTTTAGTTTCCTAAATAAAAACCACTTCAGGCAAATGAGACTTAATCAACTCCCGAATAGCCTTTTGTCTAGGGATGCTATTCAACCCCCTTACATTCCATGAAAGAACGATCATTTCTGATGAAGGGGGAAGTGGGAATCAATGGTCTTCACAGAACCAGACTCCACTAAGATCTCTCCCACTAACTTCACCTTTTCCTGGTCTTTCTTCCTCCCCACCTTAAGAGACTTCTCTGGGGTATCTTTTCTAATGGTTTTTTGATGAATACCTAACATAGAAGGGGAACCCTTACCTTTGCTCTCTTCCTGCCGAACATTTCCGGTGCAAGCCTTGGTTCGCGCATGAGCAGAAATCTCCTGCAATTCCTTTTCTCCACTGGATCCCAACTCCTCAAAAGGACTCGCTGAAGTATCTGTGACCATCTGTATCCCAAGTTCTCTCTCCTGTGGATCAGCTTGAACAACATTGTTCTCCTCCCCACCTATTTCCTTTGCTTCCAAAAGCTCATGGCTAGCCGGCATATTAGCAATAGTTCCATCAAACTGTTCTAAGTCATCCAATCCATCAAACCTGTTGAAAACCTCATCTGTCTGTCTGTCCTTAAAGGTCCTCTTTTGGCCACGACCCTTATTACGCCCTCTTACCGGGATGAAGCCCTCCTTGTCCTCCCTCATAGGGGCCTTCCCTTTATCTTGGGTGTGAGGTGCACTCGCCGGCCCTATGTTTGAATCCTCTATAGGTTTTGATTTAGGGCACACCCTCTGCAAATGCCCATATTCATGACAAAAGCGGCAACGAAACGGCAACGTTTCATAATCAAGTTGTTGAATCCATGAACTTGACCCCAAACGAATTTCGATAGAATCAGGCAAGGGCTTATTCAAATCAAGTTCGACACATACCCGAGCATAGGTAATTACCTTCTTCTCCATAGTCTGTCTCGAAGGACCAACTGGTTTTCCAAGCTGGCTTGCAACTAAGCTAAAAATGTCCTCCCGCCAGAATTCTAAAGGAAGCCATGGTAGTCTCACCCAAACTGGGACCCGCGAAGGAAGCTCTTCTGTAGGATTGAATCCCACATGCCAAGGCTTAATGAAAAGACCCACTTGATTGTAGAAATAGGGCCCTCCTTCGAAAACTTTATTCCTGTCCGACATGCAAGAGAAAACCACTTGAAAATAGCCATTGGCTGCCAGCAGAACATCCATATCCCCCTCGGGAGACCAGGTACGCCGAGCCCATGATTCCAAAAAAGTCAAGGATACCCGAATCCCTAGAAACTTACAGATCAGAGCATGCTTTGATAAATAGTTGATATCGTCCACAATAGCTTCAGGTTGGATCTCAACAATCGGCCTGTTATCACTCTTAGCAAGACACCCATTCACCTTTGAGGGCCTAAAACCTCCAGACAAATGTGAGGACTCTCCCATTCCTGATCCAGACTCACCAAAACAAGGATTCGTATGCAGAAGAACTGAAGGATTGCTTCCAGCCACCGCATCCTTGAAAGACAGCCCCTTACCACCAGGGGAAGTCCCGTTTGGAGCCATGCAAGGCCCAAGCCAAAAATTCCCAAAAAACCCCAACACCCCAGAGCACACTGGAGAATATCACGGAAAATAACACCAGTCTCCCTTCACCAATATTCAAGCACCACAATAACTCGTAGCCCCCCAAAGGCGAGATCACCCCCCAACCACCACGTGCAGAGCACAAGATGCACTGGTTGAAGCAGAAAAAATGTTTGCAAAAGGCACAGAATCAAAAGACGTGGCCCAAGCCACAAAACCGCCGAAAACCCGCCGCCGCCATGAAAAAAAATAGAAAAGCACGCTAGGGAGAAGCCCTAGCCAGCGCATACACCTCCTCCCCGCAACCATGCCATTTTTGCTTACCCATCTTCATCTACCGGCTTGGTTTATTTTCTTCAAGTTTTCTTATATTATGCATTATGTTATGCTAAATTAAATGCACTTATGATTTAATTGCAAAATATTAAATACCAATAAGGATTTAACATAACATAACATACACCATAAGATCTAAATAGCATGATACCTAAAGTAAGAATCCAAAACCACATCAGACCCACTACCCTAGGAAGTCAAGGAAAAAAGGACTATGTGTCAGGAATGAAGCAAATGTGAGAGATAATGACATACTATCCATTAACTCTAACATCATTGCTTTAAAACTTACACTATTCAAGAAAGGACTAGACATAATACTGACACAAATATGTGACATTAATAGGTTATCAAAGAGGTGTGCCATCCATTTCAAATATTAGATATGCTCTAGACCCAGAGCTCTCTTGAACTTTATAAGGTTATAACTAGTTAGGGATAAAAAAATTCTGTTGGGTTGGCATTGACATTTCGTTGATTCTCGTATAGCACCAAATCACCCTTGTTAAATTAATGAGGGATGACATGATTGTTATAGCTTCACTACATTTTCTTATGATAGGATTGAATATTTCAAGGGAAATGATACACCTTTCATAGAGCATTTCAATTTGGTGTAATCGTTGTTCTTTGTAAGTATCATCATCAATTATCCCTTGAAGAGCGATTCTTAATGAACGTATCTCTAACTCCAGGGGAATAATTACCTTAACACCATAAATAAGGCTAAAAGGTGTATTTCCTATTTACCTTCTGATACTAGTATAATAATCACATAATTCTTATGTTAATTGCATATTCCATTCTTTATTATGTTTATTTATTGTCTTTCTTAGGATTTTCTCTAGAGTTTTGTTAGTTGATTCTGCTTGTCTATTAGATTGCAGGTAGTAAGATTTTGAGAATCGATGTTATATATTAAATGTTTCCAAGAACTTCTTCATATAATTATTCTTAAATGGTGTTCCATTGTCTGAAACTAATGCGAAAGGAAGCCCAAAGTGAGAAATAATGTGTTCCAATATGAAATGACATATTACATCAATTGTTGTTGAATGCAAGGGGATAGCTTCTACACATTTTGTGAAATAATTTTTTGTTGTGATTATAAATGTATGTCATGTGGATGACAGAGGAGATATTTTTCCAATAATATCCAAACCCCATACTAAGAATTTCCAAGTATTAAATTGCATGTGAAGCTCGAAGGTAGGAGCATGAATTAAGTTTTGATGCTCTTGACACTTGTGACATTTCTTAATGTATTCAAAGAAATATCATTCCATATTTTTCTAATAATGTCCTATTTGAAGTAACTTTTGAACTAATGATCTTCCTCTGAAATACCCCCACAAGAACCTGCATGAGCTTGTTCAAGTGCTATAGGGATTTTGGTTTGTTTAAGACACCTAAGCAGGAGGCCATCAAAGGACTGCTTATATAAAATATCTGCTAGGATGATATATCTAGATGCAAATTTTTGAAGATGGCAGTGAGTGTTTTTATTGGTTGGCTTAGGAAAGGTACCATTTTTCAAATAATTGAATATCGTATCATACCATTCACTCGAGGTGTCGACTGTTATTGCTAACACTTTGTCTACCTTATCGTCAATTGATGGTTTCATAAGTGTATGCACAATGAAAGTGAAATATTTTGAAGGATCTTGAGGGGAAATGAGAGAAGCTACACTTGCCATTGCATCCACATGATGATTATATTTTCAAGAGATGTTATCAATGGTGAAGGATTCAAACTTCTCTAACAGTTTCATTGTGAGATCTTTTTATTTTGATAATTTTTCATGTTTCATTTGATATGTTCCGCTTATTTTCTTGATGACTAATTGTGAATCACCAAATATCTTAATGTCCCTAGCACCAATAATAAGAGTGGCATGCAAACCAGCGATTAATGCCTCATATTCAATGGTGTTATTTGTACATAGGAAATTTAACCGATATGATAAGGGAATAGGCTCTTTTGCAAGCAATTTCATTATACCCCCTACATTGAAGCCAATTCTACACTTAGATCCATCAAAATATAATTCCCATGTATCATATTTCCTGGTTAGCACGTTGTCATTAGGAAATGAATCATTACCAGGTAATGTTAAAGGAGAAGAAGCATCAACTAACTAGTCAGTCAAGGCTAGACCCTTAATTGCTTTTTATGAAACAAATTTAAGTTCAAACTCAGTCAACAACATTACCCATTTAGCTAAGCATCTGGATAAATCTATTTTAGTGAGCAAGTGTTTTAGAGGATCAAACTTCATCATTACTTATATTTCAACATTCAATAAGTAATGTTGCAATTTACTGGTAGTGAATACAAGAGCCAAAAAAAATTTTCTATTGTAGTGTATCATTTGTCATAGTAAATCAACATTCGACTAATGTAATAAATAGGATGTTATTTACCTTTGTCATCCTCCACCTAGCACGAATGGTTTGTTTTGTATAGTGGTTTGCAAAATAGGTGGAGTTACAAGATAGTAAATTTCAAACTCTCGAAAGCCTATTTACAATCATTGTTCCAATCAAAGTGTATTCCTTTCTTAAGAAGATGTGTAAATGGTAGCATTCGATCTACTAAGGATGCTATAAATCATCGAATGGATTAAATTCTTCCTTGTAAGGTATGCAATTAAGAGATATTTCTAGGAGGTGGCATGTTGACTATAACATCAATTTTATTTGTATCCACCTTGATGCCTCTTTCAGATACGATAAAACCTATAAGTTTCCCACTATCTACACCAAAGACACACTTTTTCGAGTTCAATCTCATGTTGTATTTTTGAAGTCACTCAAAGATTTTCTAAAGAACATTCACATTATCTTGTCATGTTAAATATTTAGCGATAATATCATCAACATAATCTTTCAAGATCTTGTGTATGTCATCATGGAATATAAATGCCATAGCCCATTGATATGTTGCACCTGCATTTTTTAATCCAAAAGGCATCATAACCCAACAAAATGTTCCCCAAATAGTTGTAAATTTTATTTTGTACTGATCTTCAGGGTTGATGAAAATTTGATTGTATCTAGAAAATCCACCCATGAAGGACAAAAAAGCATGTCTTGCAGTCGAATCGACTATCATGTCAATATTAGGAAGAGGAAAGTCATCTTTTAAAGATGCTTTATTCAGATCATGAAATTCCATACACATCCTAATACGATTATCAAGTTTGGTGACTGTGACAAGGTTTGAGATCCAAGGAGAATAATCTACAGGTCTTATGAAACCAACGTCAAGGAGTTTTTCAATTTCATCCTTAACAAGCAAGGCTCTTTTAGGATTCATTTTTTGAATTTCTGTCTAACAAGCTTGGAATTTTCAGCGAGGACTATGTTGTGTGTTACAATCTTAGGGTCAATTCTCGACATATCTGAATGAGTCCAAGCAAAGAGTTTAGGAAAGTCATGAAGCAAGGTTGTAGTGTCTTCTTGTTCATCATCATCGATGCATTTACCTATCTTAATGACTTTCTCTCTATCATTGATGTCCATTTCTATGTATATTGTATCTCCTAAAGGAAGTGTGTTTGATCTCAGAAATTTGGAATTGTATTCTTCACTATGAATTTATGTCTCATTATTTTCTTTTTCTCCATCTACTTGTTTGGTTCTTATCATAACACATGTAACCTTGTTCTTGTGAGGGGGAGTAGGTGGTTTATCATAAATTCCAAGCCTTTGCTTCAAGGATTCATCATTTTCAAAATACTCCCATGATGGCGGTAAGTCCATATCAAGTAATTCAAGATATTTCAGAGTGAGAGTGGTGTTTGGCTTGCACATAATGGTGTTAATGTTTAATGAAGGTCTTTTCTTTGATTGTGTTTTTTTATAAGGACATTATCCCAAACCATTTTTTGTCTCTTGCATGTGTTAGGTTCTATAGGGACATGGATTCCTTACTCTTTATTTCCACATCATTTTCCACTGTAACCTAATTGTTTCAGAAGTTCATAGCCTCTCCCATAAATTTGTTCCATTTATTTCAGGTTTGGTGGTTGGTGATAGTCCATCTTATCAAAATTCATTGTGTAGCTTATGTCATGTTCAAGAGTAGATGTTTGTGATTTTTCTCCTCAATTCTATGTGGACATAACTATTGGTTGCTTTTATTTTTCATCCTCTTTCCTTGTGATTATATATTCCCCCATGAATGAAGGTGTGAACTCTAAGGAACCCCAATCATCATTTGCTAATTTTGACACAATTTCTATCCCTTATGTTTCCTCACTAATAGGATCAATTTTTTATGTTGGAATTAATGATTTTAAAGGACTAGTAGTTCCCTTTTCAATTTACAAGCAATTTTCAGACTTGGGGTCCATTTCAATTTGGTATACCTTATTCTTATAAACATACTTGATGATACTATGAAGGGTCGAAGGCACCACATGCTTCTCATAAATCGATGGTCTTCCTAGGAGAAGATTGTATGAAATTTGATGAGGCATAGCATGGATAGAAGTTTGTAAGGTATCCTTTTTGACTAAAATGGGTAAGGTAATCACACTAAGCGGTTGCTTTCCTATATTTTCAAATCCTTAAATTGATAGGGAATCAAGTTTTATTGTTGATTTATCTACTCCCAACTTATCTAAAAAATTTACACTGCACACATTCGAAGTTGAGCTATTATCAACAAGGGTCCTTTTTATTCTTTTGGTGTTGTATCTAGCTACTATCATGAATGCATCATATCTTTTTACATTTCCAAGTGAGGGAGTCCATGTTGGTGAAAGGAAGTGTCTACACTAACTATATTCATTTTTTGTATTAGAACTACCACATCATTTTCATTTGTATTAGGAGAAAACACAACTCATTGTAAGGCCATCGGAAGCATGGTGTGGTAACTAGGTGAATCTTGAATAAGATCCAATAAGTAAATATTAACATGAGTATTCTTAAGTTGTTCAACAATATCATACTCCTTTCCACTATGTGATGGTAAACAAGGAGTAGTAGGAAACACATGATTTGGTAATAGTAATAAAATAGGATTAGGTTGAGGTTGTCTATTATTCCTTGTGTTGTATGTATGAGCAACAAAGTTATAATTTAGTTATTGTGATACATTCTCTTTAGGTGTTTCAAGGAAAAGGATAAGTTGAGGTTGAATAACATTTACTTCATTTTGCTTAGATTTATGTGAACAAGCCTTAGTGGATGAACTTTGCAAGAGGAATTCTTAAAGAGCTTCATCTAACATGTCAAAATAATCATGACCAAAAGGTTTGTGTTTGTTAATAGGTTGAGTTAAGATAACGTTTACTTCACATAACTTATGTTTTTTTCAACAATCCTTAGTGGATGAACCTTGTGAGGTGAAGTCCTCAGGGGCTTCATCTAACATGTTAAGGTCATCATGAATAAAATGAATGAGATTTAAGCTAACTTTGAAAAATGATGTTAACATGCTTAAGTAACCATACATCTATGTGTGTTTAAGTTTAATGTTTTTGGTTTTATATTTTTATTTTCTAATGAATGAGGTATACAATGAACAATATGAAAATATAATGATCTACCTTTATCAAGAAAATGTAAACATAAACTATGAAAATGCATAAAATAGTAAATTGGAAAACCGAAACAACAAACTAACTACAACAAAAAAAACATAGAAATGCATTGTTTAGACCGAAAAACTATAATCTCAAACTATACAAGGACTAAGATGTCAGGAAGGGAATCTTGGTCCCTCTGATGAAATTCAGAGATTCTAGACTCTGGAATGGACAACATAGAGCTTAGACAGAATTCTAAACAAAAAACCCTAAGAGGGATTAAGGCGTCGGTAAGGGTTTTTTATTCCCAGTAAAGGTTTTTTGTAGAAAAACAACAAGATATGAGTTGAAAATAGTATTTCTAATTTTCCTACCCAGGGACCTGTTGTTTGGAAACAAGAAACTTTTCAAATTGATGTAAATAAAAACAATAAAGTAACTAGAAACAAGAAATTGAATGCAATATGGAATGCAATTTTTTTCTTCTACTTTTAAATGTGCATCTCTAAAAAGTGTATACCTTGACATTTTCACACTTGATATGAGAGTAATTGATGATAAATTGGACTTAATGAGGCCTCAATTTAGTGTTGTGAGGTGTTTTACACATCCACATTAGGTCTTGGACCCTTGCAAACTGAATAAAATGCATTTAACTATGTCTTGTAAAGGTGTTGCAAAGTGTTGTAAAATACTTTCACACTTCTCTAGATTGAATAGACCTATCTTTCCCCTAATTCAATGATATAAAATTTATTTAATTGTAGTCTCAAATTAATCTAGAAGGCTTGTAAATTAAATTTAACTCTAATCTAGTGTTTTAATGTGTCTTACACATTCACATTAGATGTTGTTCCTCTCTAGGTTATTTGGACCTCATTTTAATGATGTAAAGTGTATTTAATTACACTTTCACATTCAAATTTGCATCCATAGCTCTAATGACCCTTTATATCATCATTAATAGGCCCCTATGGCCCCATATTGTGCATCCCAACGCTTAATTTGATCAAATACCTTACTAGAACAACCTAGAAGCCTAATTTCTTCACTCCCCAAAAAGCTAGCTAGAAAAATAGCCCATGTGGGACCAAGTCACCCATCTAGGTGATTTAATCCCATCTAGGTGGGACTAAGTCACCTAGCTTGGCGAATTAGTCCCATTTGGGCTATTTTTGAGGTTTGGGCAAGAAAAATTGGATTTTAAGTTTATTTTTCCTTCATGTCAGTTGTCGAGATAAAATTGACAAGAAAATTAGGTGAATTTCCTATATAAAAGAGCCTCTAAAGTCTAATTCATAACCTAATCATTTTCATTCATCATTCATCATCTCTCTCAAGTCAAGCAAGCTAGGGTTTTAGCATTCTAAGTCATCAAGATAGCTTTCAAAGACATTCAAGGGAAAATTCTTCATATATTGTTGAAAAAATTCAAGATAAATTATCATGGAAAGTTTCTAGATCCATTGCTTCATGCTTCATTGTCTTATTCCTTCATTTTGGTTTAATTACCTAAAAATGGGTTTGACCAAGGAAAACCCCCATGCCTTAACATTCAACATTTCTCTCTCTTTCCTTGTGTGTTTGTAGATTTAGATATCTTGAAGACTTGGAGATCCTTTAAGAATAGTTTGAAAAGTTTTTGAATACATATCCTTGTTGGATAGGTCAAAATATCTACAAAGAGACTCTTACGGTGTCAAAAATCAAAGTTTTAGAACGAGACACCTATCAAGAACTGAAGTGTAAACCAAGAGCTCCTATTTCCACTTTTGGATTTTCAAAAATTTAGAAGTGGACTAAGTCACCAATAGTGGAAACTTAGTCCCACTACACATGTTTTATATATTTTTATGTAGATTTGGATACCCATTTGGTTGAAATGGGCTATGGTGTAGTTTTCTAAATATGGGACTAGGTCACCCAAAATGACATAAGTGTCCTAGTGGGCCAAATTTTTAGGATCAACAACATTTCCAGTCTGCAACACATTTCTGGGTGCACTTCTTTAGTTTCATTCATTTTTGTTATTGTTTGTTTACATTTCTAGGTCTTTTTGCATACAACACTGTGTTTTCAAACATCTTGCATTTTTTGAGTTTTGCATTAATAATCAATATCTTTTATAAGTTTATTGAATTTAGACATTAAATTTAGGAATAATTCAATCATATTAACATTATTATTGAGTGTATTACTAATTTTTAGTGGGTTAGCTTTCTCCTATTAGGTGCAAAACCCTAGGAGTGCAAGAAAGTGCCTACCTACAAAAATTAGTGACACACTTTGGTGAACCCAACTTTTGTATACCTTATTTTCTGATTTTGGATTCCATCAGCATCCTAGAATTTTCTCACATTAACTTTGTATTAGGGTTTTCATTAGTTAATTGGCATCTAGAGTTTCTAAAATTTTGCATTAGTGAAAGTGCAGATAGGTTGTATTTTTGCATCTTAAATCATTGAAAATTTGTAAAATTCTACATTTGCATCTTAGGTCTACATCATATAGCATAGAAAACATCAAAATAAATCCATAACATCTCAAATTTCCTAAAAAATTCCCTACTGGGACTAATTTTCCACCTTGGGTGACTTAGTCCCTTTTCTCCCTGACTAAGTCACCTTGATCCTGCCTTCCCTAATGCTCCTATCATGGTGAACATCTTACAAGCACTCCTCCTGTGGTAGATAATATGGAACAAGTGAATGAGACCTTTGAAAAATAGGACAATCAAATAGATCCTTATCCTAACATCCCCACTCTTGCTAACCAAGAAAATCCCACCATTGATAAATCCCTTACTTTTGATGAAGTTATTTTGGAAGAACCAAGCCTTGCATGTCAAGAATAGTTGCTTGGTAGTTCTCCTAACAATTATCCTCCTAGGGAGGATATCATGATGCAAGAAAAGGATAACATTCACAATAATAATATTATGCCCTTAGAAGAAGCTAAAGAGCCCATGTTAGACTCTCATTTTCCAAGGAATGTTAATATTATTCAACCTCAACTCATTATTTACCCCCCTTCACACAAGAAACAAACTCAAAACAAACTAAAACTTGCCCTTTACCTACCTAAAAATAATGTTTCACAAAAACTGAGTCATAATACTATTGCTTATACATATCCCACTAGAAACAATCCACGACCACCACAACCCACCCCAACACCCTTACCTTTACCTAATCCCATATTTCCTCATGATCCTTGATTAAATTCACACATTAGGGAGTATGATCTTGTTGAACAACTAAAGAATACTCCTACTAAGATATCATTATGAGACCTTATTCAAGCCTCCCCTCACTATCACAACATGATTCAAGTATCCTTACAACAAGTTCCTATATCTTCTAATGCACAATAGAATGAAATATTAGTGCTAATTCAAGCATTCAATGCTAATATTGTTTTCCACCAAAGTGAACTCCCCCCTTTGGAATTGCAAAAACAAAATGATGCTTCTATAATCATAGCTTAATACAATAGGATAGGGATCAAGTGAACCCTTGTTGACAATGGCTCAGCCCTTAAAATGTGTAGAATAAATTTTTTGGATAGGCTTCATGTTGATAAATCACACATTCAACTTGATTGTTTATCCTTTAAGTGATTTGACAATGTTGAAAAGAAACCACTTGGGGTGATTACATTACCCATTATAGTTGGGAAGGCCACATTGGACACACAAATTCATGTTATGCCTCATGAAATTTCATGTAATCTTATTTTAGGCTGACCGTGGATTCATGCAATGAATGGGTTTGAACCATAGATTTTAAGTGGATGAAATGATGTCTCTTTTGCTCAATTACGGTCTTTCACCTAATGAAATGAGATAGATCCCACACCCAAAATATAGGTGGTTCACTCAAACTAAGATATGTATGATGAAATTAAGACTAAATACAATGATTTAAATGCAAGAAACTAATGAAAATGATTGATTACTGACTGGAAACTAAAGAATGCAACTTGGTTGAAAACACATTGTGTAATGCAAAAACATGTAGAAATGAATAGTAAACTATAACAAAAATGGACCAAAATGAAAGTGTAGACCTAAGATATGGATGGAAACTAGAAATGACTTCTATAATGCTAATAATCCTAATTTTTAAGCTTGGTGTGACTCATTCACCATTCTGGGTGAATTGGTCCCAGTTTTGTAAAACTGTTCTGAAACCCGTTTCAGACAAATGGGTGTCTAAAAATGCAAATAACTAAAAACTATCCTAGAAGTGGAAATAATTCACCACCCATGGTGAATGAGTCCAATTTTAAATTTCTAAATCTTTAAAGGTGGAAGCAGGAGCATTCAGTTTGAACTTTCTACTTCTCCAGGTGTACGGTTCTGGAAATGTCAGATTCGGGCTTGAAAGTGACTTTTTGTTCATATTTTCACTTGGAAAAAGAAGTAAGGCTTGAGAAACTTTTAAATTCAATATTAAATGATTTATAAACATCCATGATTTCTAAATATGCAAACACACAAGACAAGAAAGAGAAATGGTGGATGTTAGGGGATGGGGGTTTTCCTTAGTCAGATCCATTTTAGGTAATTAAGCAAAAATCATGAAAGAATGTAATGAAACATGAAATAATGGATTTTATTACCTTTCCATGATTTTTTATCTTGAATGTATACAACAAAACATGAAGAATCTTCCCTTGAATGTCTTTGAGAGCTATCTTAATGACTTGTGATGATGAAACCCAAACTTGCTTGACTTGAAATGGAAGAATGATGGATGAATAATGAATAATGGTTATGATTGAGGGTATAGAGACTTGATTCTATAGTAAATTCATCTTATTATCCCATAAATTGGATCCCCAAGGTTGACATGAAGAAAAACAAAACTTAAATTTCAAAATTTCCCACTCAAAGTCAAGATTAGGCCAAATGGGACTCATTAGCCACCTTGGGAAAATCAGTCCCACCTATAAGGGACTCATTCACCACATGTGGTGAATTAGTCCTATTGGGTCGCATTTGAATAAGATGCTAGGGAATAAGGAAATAAGGTTTATATTATGACTTTGTCAATTATTTCATCAAATATTGCCCTAGGATGCACAATATGGGGTAATAGGGACCTATTAATGATGATGTGAAGGTCAATTAGGGCTTCAGACATAGAATTCAATGTGAAAGTGTGATTAAATACACTTTACAACATTAAAATGAGGTCCACTTAGCCTAGGAAGGCACAAGAACTAATGTGAATGTGCAAGACACAATAAAACACTAGTTTAACATTATTTTTATTTTACAAGCCTTCTAGATTGATGTGATAATGTTATTAAACACAATTTATAATGTTGAATTAAAGGAAGATGGGTTTATTAAGTCTAGAAAAGCGTGAAAGTCCTTTACAATATTTTACTACATCTTTACAAGACATCAATAAATACATTTGAAAGGGTCCAAGACGTAGTGTGGATGTGAAATAAACCTCACAACACCAAATAAAGGCCTTATTAAGTAAAATTTATCATCAATTATTCCCTAAATCAAGCAAGTTTCCTTTTTTCTATGGTACAAGGTTGCTTTCCACTCTTGATCGTAAAATGAAATACATCTACAAAAATCAAGTGTACACACTTGACACTAATCCTTACCCTTATAGTGTCTATAGCTTGTAAAAAAAAAAAAATCCGTTAAACACATAAACATCAAATATACAAGTGGAACCCATACAACAGAACAACAAAGAACAACATACTGAACAAATAACGAAGCTATTCAATGATGATTAGGGTTCCTTAGATTTCACACCAACATTCATGGGAGAGTACAAGATCATTAACAAAGATTCAAATAAGGTCCAAGGAAAAGTAATAATTTCAATGTAAAACCCAAAAAACCCTTTGAAAGCATCCACCTCAACCACTTTAGAAAAAGAAGAAAATTACACAACAACCTTTGATGGCCTTATTCACAAAAAGCCACCCAATTCAAAAGCAATGAAAAGCTTTATGGAAAAGGTTATGATCTTATGAAACAACTTGGGTACAATGGAAAAGGATGTCATGCTAACAAAAAAGGTATCTATGTCCCCATCAAACCTACGACGTAAGAAACAACTCATGGTCTTGGTTATTGTCCTTTAATGGAAATCACCAAGCCTTCACTCAACATCAACACTATCACCCAAGATTCCTCTAAGCCAACCTTAATAGTAATGCATCCTGAATTGATAGACATTAGTGGTTTTGACGGTTATCCTTTGTTAGACATGATACAAACAAAGAAATCATTGCTTAATGTAAATTTCATCTCTCAAAACACTAATTATTTGTGTTCGTTAGATTTTACACCCTCATATCAAGGAGAGAACAAAATCTAAACATCTAAAGAGTCTTACATAGGTATGACATCTTGTGCATCTAAGAAAGAGATATCCTCGTTGCAAACAATAGGAACACCTTCTACCATCAATCAAGAGGGTATCTTGTTGAGACTCCTCCAAGAACTCGAAAGAAATTTTATTAGAAGAATTCCTTTTGCACCTATCACAAAGTTCATAGTCATTTTACTAATGAATGTAAGGATTTGAGTAGTAAAATTCAACATCTTCAGGACTTTGGTGCTCTCCCTTATATGGGGGCACCTAATTCCTCTAATTGATACTAATTTTAACTCTAGAATGTATTTCATTAATCATTTTGGCTCACCCTTGTCCTACACTAAGTGTGGGCAAGGGGTTAGCTAGCTTTGTCCTCATATGTCACTTTGTTGTCTCTTTTGGCTAGTTGTTAACCTTTCATTAACATATAACAGCAAGCTTGGGATTTGGAGGATATGCCTTAAGTTGGCTTGCATGTGACATACTATCCTTTCATGACATAGTTTATCAGAAACATATGACTTGGCATAGGGCTTTCTGACTAAGCTCTTATGTCTTCTTCTTCTACTTTAAAGAATTTTCTCACAGTAATGGTGTTAGCAACTACTTTAAAGTGGGGGCATACAACAACACTCATCATGTTTCATTGAGCGATTTATTTCTTCTTGCAATGCCTCCTTTTCATGGTGGTGTCATTAGATTTGATTCCCTCTAAGAGTGTGATACTTCTTTGACACATCCTCTCTTAGAAACATTAGGTACAATGTCCCCTAAGATGAGACTGTGCACAAACTGAGCAAAATCCCTTTGAACATTCCTTACACCATTTACAATGTCTGTGTGTTAAGCATACGAATTATTTCTTACCTCATGGAACTTGAAGACCATTTTCATTGTGGAACCTTATCAAAGTTATCAAGAGGTATAACTTTGGTATGGTTGAGTGGGAAGCCCATTTTAAGGCATGAATTTCCCCATATCCACTCACTTGTGTGTGAGCACATATCAGTCGTATGTGTCTCACCTTTTAGGACTTCTCACATGGCAGAAAACTAAGAGTTCCATCACCTCAGAGTGATTATACATTCTTTTTTTGGAAAAACAGCCTAGATCTAATCCACAATGTGTTGGAAAAATAGTCAAAGCTTGATTCACCATTCTATTTCTCTTCCTTCTAGTTATTTCCATTGCATGATCACATATCTTGTTTTGCTACAAATCATGCATGTCCTCTTGTAGTTATGTTTGCTTGACTTAGGATCTTGGATCTTTGGGGCTTGTCTAATACCTTGGTATTTTTCATTCTTTGTCATCACATTGGTATGATTGGACTCCTCTTGAATGTCTACTTTAGTGTGAGTTTGTAGCAAGTTCATCATCTCAATAAAGTGGGGGCTTAATGTGTCACCAAAAATTGTATACCATGACATTTTCACACTTGATACGGAGTAATTGATGATAAATTTGACTTAATGAGGCCTTGATTTAGTGTTGTGAGGTTTTTTACACTTCTAAATTAGGTCTTGGACCCTTGCAAACTAAATAAAATATTTTAATGATGTCTTGTAAAGGTGTTGCAAAGTGTTGTAAAAGACTTTCACACATCTCTAGACTGAATGGACCTATTTTACCCCTAATTCAATGATATAAAATATATTTAATTGCATTCTCACATTAATCTAGAAGGCTTGTAAATTAAACTTAACTCTAATCTCATGTTCTAATGTGTCTTACACATTCACATTGGATGTTGTGCCTTTATAGGCTATGTGGACCTCATTTTAATGATGTAAAGTGTATTTAATCATACTTTCACATTGAATTGTTTGTCCCTATCCTTGATTACCCTTTACATTATCATTAATATGTTGATATGGCCCTATATTGTGTATCCCGAGGCTTAATTTGATCAAAGACCTGACTAGAACAATCGAGAAGCCTAATTTCTTCACTCCCCAACAATCCAGCTGGCAAAAGAGCCCCTATGGGACCAAGTCACCCATATGGGTGACTTAGTCCCATCTAGGTAGGACTAAGTTTCCCAGCCTAGCGACTTAGTCCCATTTGAGTTATTTTCAAGGTTCAAGTGGGAAAAATTAGATTTTAAGTTTATTTTCCTTCAAGTCAGCCTTAGGGATCAAATTAATGGGAAAATTAGGTGAATTTCCTATATAAAGAAGATTCTAAACCCTAATTCATAACCTAATAATTTTCATTCATCATTGATCATCTCTCTCAAGTCAAGAAAGCTAGGGTTTTAGCATTCTAAGTCATCAAGATAGTTTTCAAAGACATTCAAGGGCAGATTCTTCATCTATTATTGTAGAAATTCAAGATCAATTATCATGGCAAGTCTCTAGATCCATTTTTTCATGCTTTATTGTCTTATTCCTTCATTTTTGTTTAACTACCTAAAAAGGGCTTTGGCCCCATGCTCTAACATTCAACATTTCTCTCTATTTCCTTGTGTGTTTGTAGATTTAGATATCTTCAAGACTTGGAATTCATTGAAGAATAGTTTGCAAAGTTTTTGAAGACATATCCTTGTTGGATAGGTCAAAATATTCACAAAAAGACTCTTACACTGTCAAAAATTAGAGTTTCAGAACTTGACACCTATCAAGAAGCAAAGTGAAGACCGAGGGCTCCCGTTACCACTTTCAAATTTTTAGAAATTCAAAAGTGGACTAAGTCGCCAATAGTGTGACTTAGTTCCACTACACATGTTTTTCAGAGTTTTTTGTACATTTGGATACCCATTTGGCCAAAACGGGCTTGGGTGCAATTTTCTAGATCTAGGACTACATTGCCTAGAATGGCATAAGTGTCCCAATAGGCCAAATTTTTAGGATCAACAAAATTTCTAGTCTAGATTCTAGTTTTCAACACATTTCTAGGTGCACTTCTTTAGTTTCATTCATTTTTGTTATTGTTTATATTTCTAGGTCTTTTCACATACAACACTGTGTTTTCAAATATCTTGCATTTCTCGAGTTTTGAATTAATAATCAATATATTTTATTATTTTATTACATTTAGACATTCCATTTAGGAATAATTCAATAATATTATCATTATTCTTGAGTGTATCACCATTTTTTTGCGGGTTACCTGTCTCCTATTATGTGCAAAACCCTAGAAGTGCAAGAAAGTGGCTACCTACAAAAATTAGTGACACAAAATGCAATAAGAATGAAATTAAGATGAAGAAAAATGTACTGTTTATTTTTTCAATGAAATTAAATAATGAAATAAATTAAATATGCAACCTATATGCATTTTCACTAATGCAAATATAGGAAACCCTAAATGCAATTTCACTAGTGCAAAATGCAAGATGCCTTAGATGCACTTTCACTGATGCAAGATGCAATGCAAGGATGAATGCAATCTAAATATAAGAAAATAATAGACTCCAAATAATAAATGAATGCTTAAAATGTCAAATTCACCTAAATGATAAATGGGAAAATGGATACCTCTTAGAGATATCACTTTTCCCACTCAATCATTCACTAATGTCCTAGGAGTCCCAATTAGATTGACTAACAACCTCACAAGCTGAGTCAATTTCTCAATTAGGAAGGACCTAAGAAGGGGTTCTTTGAATTATAAGGGGTTCACAACCAATCAAATGCTTGGAAAAGGAAATGTTGGAAAACACATTGTGATATGAAAAATGACCTATAATTAAAAATGTAAGCTAAATGAAAGGTGCAAATGATGAAATTATGCAACAGGTTGATATTATGTGTGTACCTAGGAAATTTGGAGATATTGTGAGGATTCTAGAAATGAGAAGAAGCTACCAAAATATGTTTTGGTGGACTAAGACACCCATAATGGCATATTAGTCTCGTTGTTGTGTTCTGAGGCCAATGTAGAGTCTTCCAATGTCATAACCGAATCTTGAAAAATCTTTGAAAAATAGGCCTCAGACGACTAAGATGCCCAAGATGTTGTATTCGTCTCATTCTAAATATCTAGAATTTTTGGGTGTGGTCCTGAAGATCAAGACTTGCACTTTGTTCTTCACCAAGTCTTCAGATTTGAAACTACAAAGAGACCTACAAACCAAAGGAATTTGGATTGATTATTTATGGGGTTTTTCCTTGGTCAAACCACTTATTTGGTAATTAAACCTTAATGAAAAAGCATAAATCTTGAAATGGAAATGTGTGTGTGCCCTAATCTTAAGTGTTTTTAAGATTATCCAAGATTGAATATGGAGAAACCCTATTCAAGTGTATTATAATAAGATTCCTAAGATGCAAATATAAATTACCTACAAAGGAGATCTCTAATCACTTTAACAAGTCATAAACATGAAATTTACCTTCTTTAGGTAGAAATAGAGTAATAATGCAAGATGGAATCAATCAAGAAACAAGTCCTTAGGCTTGGATAAATGGCTTGTTGCATCTTCAACCTAGAATCTCTCATGATCCACAATAGGCATCCATTACTAATCCTTGGAAATGCTAAATATTGGCTTGTAAATAGACTTGAAAAACCTGCAAAAACACAATAGAAGGATACTCCAAATCTCTAAAACTTCCTTCAACTTGCTCAACTTATGTCAACTTCTACCAACTTATGGACTTCTTACATTCTTATTATGAAAAATAGGATGTGAATCTTATTTTTATAGGAATTCCTACTTAATAACCCAGTTATTAGATCCCAAAGGATAACAAAAGATCAAATAAATTCAAATATTTTCATTTCCCCCTCTTAATTCCCTAAAATAAATCCCCCGGTACTAAGATGCCACCAATGGTGTCTTGGTCCCACAAGGCTTGATTTGCTAATTTAAAAGGTTGGTTACCAAGATTAATGGTTTCTTATGGGTTTTGGTCAAGTTTAAGGCTGCAATATGGCTCGAGATGCACAAAAAGTGGTCTTAGGGGTCCATAAAAAGTGACCTAAAGGGAAATTAATGCAAGGGATGCTAAAATAGGTCTAAATTAAATGTGAAAATGTGAAGGAATGCACTTTTCTAAACTATTATTTCTTACTCAAGCAAGACAATAAATGATCACCAAGAAAGAATTCTCCATGACTTGTGCTCTTCTTATCATCAATGCATCCCACCCAATCTACATATGTGTATGCACCAAGAGAAATTTTCACTCTTAGTATACCATAGTCCAAAATCTATTATAGCCTTCAAATATTTAAATATTCTCCTTACTAATTTAACATGAGTTTCTTTAGGTGCTCCCTAAAATATAGAAACCATTCCAACTGCTACATTATATCTAGTCTAAATGTTGTCACTACAACAAAATTCAAATCATGGATCTATATAATGTATGGTTTGCTAGAGGAAATTCATCATCTTTACTTAACTTGCATCCTATAACAATAGGTTTTCCCACCATTTTGTGATCTTCCATCCTAAACATAGGGTATGTGCAGGATCATGATGGGCCAAAAAGTGGCAATATGATGGGTATGTGGCTGACGACCTTTTCTTTACCCGAAATTGATGAAATGAAAATGGTTTTTAAAGGAGATTTTCATCTTTCTAATAGTATAAATTATGATTTACTTTGAGTTTAATAAGTAATTATTATTCATTTTCTATTCAAATTACGACTAAAGTCCTAATCAATAAACTGATTGAAAAACATCTATATCTTTCAAATGGTATCACATTTTTTGAATCCAAAACATGCATCACATTCCATGCTTCGCATACTATAGGATTAAAAAAAGAAAAATTGAATTTCATGAATTTTTGACCAAGTTAAGGTGGTCAGACATACGAGATTTTTGTATTTTTTAAAATTTGTAATTAAAAATTCATAATTAATTATTTCCTTAGAAAAAAATTACAAAAAAATATGCACCACATCAGGGAATGAGTCCTCTACTTATATCTAAAATCTTATAAAAACTATCATATTATTATGGTTAGGGTGGTCAGACACACCTACTTCTTATTATTTCCCTAAAATTTAAGTACTACTACATTGAAATTTTAAATTTTCACCAAATAGATTCTTTTTTTTTTAAACAAACCTAGTAGTTTAGAAACTACATTCAATTTTCTAAAAATTCTATTCTTACATATTTTTGAAATAATACAGATAACTTATTCAAATTTTTACATCAAGTTGCCTAACTCTGATTTTTTTGATTTTTTTGCCACTTAAGGGCCTATTTTTTCCATGATTATCCTGCACATACCCCATACTTAGCATCTCTATTGTGTGATCTCAAAACATGGCCCATTTTTTCCCTTGGAAAAATGTGAACCCCTCTTTTCTTGCTGCTCTTTCCCTTCTTTTTATCTTGACTTGCTTTAGTGTGCTACTTTTAGATGAAATGGTAAAATGATGATTTCTTTACCCAATTTCCCTGGCTCACGCTCAATTTTATATTCCACCAGACTTAAAGTGCTTGCAAAATCTTTTCTTGGCATTTTTAACCAATTAGATCCCCAGGTCTCAGACCATATCGGGTGTTGTTGCTCTAGGATAGTGTCTTCTACAAGTTTCAATTTTTTCCTTCCTAGTTGTTGTGCTTAGTAAGTTTTCACCTGGGTAAAATTTTCCTTAGTGTTTATGTGTCATCCTTTTTCCTTGGTTAGCCTAGTACTGGATTTTCTCTTCTTTGGAATTGGAGACTGGAAAATTTTGCATAAAGTTCATCTTGAACCAAAGTGGTTTCATTTGCACCTATTCTTGGGTATTCTTTGCACCTAGTTCTCTTAGACCAGATAAGGAAAGGTCACAACCTTGGTAATTCTTCAAAGCTAAGTGTCAGATGATTCAAAACATTGATTGATCAACCATTTAGTATCCAAGCTGGAAACCCCCTTTCAGGCCTTTTACCCCTTAAGACTTAAAGTGACACGCAAGCGTGCCATGTTGACCACCTATGTCACTTTCCTCTCAAAGGTGGGACCTTGCAAAAGAATCAAGGAGTCAATAATTTGAACCCTAATCCGTCATGATTGTACCTTCGTTCAGGGTAATTAATATATAGTAAAAGAAATTAAAGAAGGTGGAAAAAAATACATACTTGGCACCACCTCGAGCATGCAATTGCTTCTATAACACACTACCTCATGCCATACTATTCACTTGTAAGGACATTAAAGAATTAAAACCAAGATTGTGGTGTGCAAAGAAAGGTAAGTTTTAGGAAGCTAAAGAACACGGTTACCAAGGTTTGAACCTACATCTATTCAATCATATTATTAGTGAGACCAAGTACTCTTCTTATAACTAAATTTTGTTAATTCTTATGCATGCATGGCTCTAATTAAATAGCATTACCTCTGGTTAGGTTGTTAAGGCACTAATCATTTATAAAGAATGTAACCTAATTATAGACTATAAATGTCATGAGTAAAGAAAATTCATGAATTATTTAAAATGTATGATTAAAATTATCTCTAACTTGCACAGAAAGCACATATCTGTTAATAATGTAGGAAACTAAGAAAGATATGAGCAATTTGAGAAGGAAGAAAATAAATGAGGAATTCAAATTCCACACCTCGTAAGTTGTATCAGTTCATGGAATTGTTATAGATACCCATCTAGGAGGCTTTAATGAGTATGAGTGTGCTACTAGGGTTCAACAAAAAGGTGCCTCTTAGTGCTCTAGAAATATTGTTGCAAGCAGACTGCATTTGGTAGGAGGGTTCTCATTAGAAATGAACGCCCTTGAGTTCATGCTAGAATGCATGAGATGGTATGACCCAAACAAGAGGGCCATTGAGAAAGAAGGTAGAGTATATATAGACCTATTTACAAGGGTCATTGTGTATAAATTTGTGCTTCCTACATCTAGACTGATGAGTGCATTAGATACATAGGTTCTTGCCATAACATACCTAGATGCAGAAGAATAAAATAAGAAGTTTATGATTTTGACATGGTTCGAGGAAAAGTCAAAAAAATTTGCAAAGAAAATCTTTCGGTCATCATTTATTTAGGAAGTTCAAGACATAACAACCCTATTGAGTAGGAAAAATAGATGTAAAGATTCTAGGAAATTTGAACCTTAGATCTTCGAGATTATAATGAAAATTATTGAAACCCCTGTGCAGATTCATTGGGAAAATTTTATCATCGATAAGTTCTGTGAACAAATATTGACATTCCTGAACACCTAGTAGTTCACCATGTCTTCATATGTCATCTATGCATGTTCCCTAAGTGAAAATGTACAAGGATTGAACAAAGTAGGTACCCTAGGAAAAGAACCAAAGAAAAATTTGATTTATATTCATCTGCCGTAGATTACTATTCACCAGTACTAGGAGCATTACTAGAGGCTAAATGTGTTGGAATATTGTTGTCATTAATGTCAAAAGGAGAGATCAGAGGTGAAATGGAGCTAATCCCATAAAGGAGGATGTTGGCATTAATGTAAGAGTGGCATTGTTGTCAAATAAGAGATTAGAAGTGAGATGGAGTTGATCCTAAAGGGAAGATTATTGGATGATGATAAAAGGTGCCATGTATACAAAAAGAAAGTTTAGTGGTGTGCTTGGATGCCATGAAGACTACAAGATCAATGTTTGGAAGAGTTGTTGTAGAATATTGGTGAAAGAAGCATGATTCTGTAAATGTTGCAAAATTGCTCAAAGGTTGCATTATTGTCATGCAATATTTACATGATGTTGCAAGAAGATTCTTCCAAGTGTTTGAAAGTTAAAAAAGAGTACAGATCTGATGTGGGTTTTTTAAGAGCTGCTAAACATCATAAGTTACAGGTCTAGAGGATGATGGATATGCTTAGAATAGAATTGTGTGTGCTCTCAAATATTTTTTGGATTTATCAAGTAAGCCCTAGGTTTTTGTAGTCATGGAATGCTAACAGGTTTTTTATTTTTTCCTTGACTGCTTGTTGGATATTACCGGTTGCTTAAGTTGTCACTTAAGCCATTGTGCTCATTATGTAACTGGCCCAATTTACCTAGCACTCTTAGTTGTTAGTGTTCATGTGCATCATGACTAGATTTCACATCATTGTTGTGAAGCTATGGAAATATATGCTTTCTGTAATGCATTATGCGCTTTCGATGAAGATCTGATGGTGTATTTGGTGCATAGAAGATCATAAGACTATCACCTTATTCCTTTTCATCATGCTTTGGTTTCTCCAATCTAGAAGTGTTTGTGTGATAGACGATGAATGGTTGAGATTAAATGGAAGAAACCCAATGGCTATCACCTTAGTCCTTTGCATCATGATTATGACTTCAAATGAAGATATGCTTTTTACAATGGGAAATGAGTGGAATATATCAGAGTATGATGTCACCCTAGATAGGAGGTAGAACAAGGTTACATCACATAAAGCCTTAACATCACTATATTGGAATTCAAAGATTAATTGCTTCAACAATGAGCAATGGAGTTTGATCAATGGCAATGATCATGTCGAGGAAGATCAACGGTGCTTGCTAGCTTGTGGAACATATGGTAGGAACCATTCCATGCCTCATGAGGGAGTGAAGAATGATGGAGATCAAACTAATTTTTTTATCAGATGGAGTATAAAGTACTTGGTGAGACCATAATCTACAAGTGGAGACATGGCAACATATTGCTTGGTCACTTCACATCATTGTTTAAGTGAAGTGTTAAAATGCATTCCACAATGAACAATGAGTAGTGCATGCTAGTGGATAATGACACAAGCATAGCGAGTTATCAGTATATGATTGCATTGCATGTGTTCTTCACATCGTGATTATGAATTCCGATGAATTCAAGCCTTTCACAATGAGTGATGAATGACAAACATTAGTGCAATATGTTTCTAGCCAAGATAGGTGGCGATTGGAGGTTGCATCACAAAAAAATAGTGGATCCAAATTATATATCAGTTGTGTGCAATAGAAGAGATGGATGATAGAGATTCAATGAAGTTGATCGAATGGTGATCATTGTATTCCATCATAATGTGGAAATGGATGTTAATGCATAATGAAAAGTAGCTATATGTGATTACATAAGGTGAACGAAGAATATTGTAAGGCTAAGATCTAATAGTGATTGCTAAGGTGCTTCACATCACATAAATGAATGATGATGCCTAAAGCAAAGTAGTGATGTGTGATGGCTAGAAGGTAGAGGAGATCTATGAAATAGGTTTAAAGGTAAATAATTTGATGTTCATGTTTTAAAGTTGTCAAAATAAATGGAGAGCCAAAGGATCTCTCTGCAAAGATAAGAGATCGATGGACTAGATTTAAAAATGAAGATCTCAAATGGCTAAGTCTATGTAAATGAGGGTTTCAACTAATAACTAACTCTATGATTGATTTCAATTAGTTGAATCACCTTAGTTACCAATTTTATTAGTAATGAGATAAACTATCAGCAATATGGAGATGTAGGCAGCAAAAATTATATTCAAATCAAGTACATGGAGTATAAATTAAATGACCTACCTACTCTAGTGATTATCTAATTGGTGATTTGATCAACAAAGAAAAAGCATGTCTTGTAGAGGTGACCAAGGTCAGAATCATATCACATAGTTAGGATAATGCATTCAATACATTCTAGGTTTAAGGTTTTGCAAGCTTTCATGTTCAACTAAATCAACAAATTAGCATAGAGAGTGTGTGGTTTGATGCAGAGGTATGGAGTTGATTATGATACTTGGAAAACCTTATTATATGTCTTAATGATAATTAGGATAGTGGTACAAGGCTTGAGATGTACTAATAGCTTGATGTTGAAGATAGTAAGTGTGGTAAACCCTAATAGAGGATTCAAGATGATCTAATCATGTGTGAGAATCTTGAGGTAGTTATTATAGGTCTATGGATTCAATCAAAACAAAGAGGTCAATTAGATAATCATCTATGTGTTGCATTTGTTGAATGAGTTGTATGTGAAAGAGGGTGTTATTGCTACAAGAGGGTGTGATGTATCTACAAGCATAGTATGTGAGAAATTAGTCTATAGTGATATAGAGGTGCAAGATCAAATTTATATAGCAGAGATAGAGAGAAGAGTGAGAATAGTCACAAATAGAGAATGCACAAGTGATGTATGAATAAAACCCAAACAAAAAGATATTATCTGGGTAAACATTCAAGTGCAGAGGTGCACATACTACAAAAACAACAATGATTGTTCTAATTTCAAAAGAGAGTGAACTATAGAAGAGAAAGAGAGTGAGTGTAGAGTAGAGAGGATTTGTAGCTAAGATTGTAGCATCAATAGTAGAGAGTGAGTTGCAGAGAGTGCAAACAAGTATTGTGCAGTTGTAAAGTAAGTTGCAACATTGAATTGTAATCAAAATTGTTATTTCTCTCTTTGTAAATTTGATTGGTTGGTGCCATTAGATAATTGGTTTAGTGCTCAAAATAGGGGATTTGTGTCTCCTTGGGGTTGGTGCTCTTAAATCAAGGACTTTGTGCTTCCTTAGGGCTAGTGCCCTTAAACCTTGAAATAGAAAATTATTGATTGTGAGGCTACATTAGGATAGTATATCCTAGCAGCATTTCTCATCATGGTTTTTCCCATCTTGGGTTTTCCACATATATCTAGTGTTATGGGATTTAATGTGTTGATTGTATGATTGTATGTTTATGTTGCTACATCTTAAGTCTTCAATCTACACATTAAGGATTTAAGGGTTTATTCTACACAAAAGGTTATTAGAACTAATTTTTAGTACCTACTGGTTCAACCCCCCATCTCATTAGATTGTTGTGTTTCAAAAATTGGTATCAGAGCCCTAGGTTCCCTAGGAGAAGGTTAATCAACTCAAGTTGATCTTTGATAAGTGAAAAAAAATGGTTTATTAGGAAGGCTCATCTGTAAAAGGAGCACCTCTCTTTAATGGATCAGACTATAAGTGTTGGAGTAGAAAAATGAAGATCTAGAATTACTAGGGTCTAATGTGTGGATGTTGGTTGAGAAGGGATACAATATATGTGCCACTCCTCCCACTACTACAACTAAAATGAAGGATTTTGAAGATGGTTCTAATAAAATGTTTGCAATTCTAAGTAGGCTGCCAAGATATGTGGCTACCAAAGTTATACATTATCAAACTGCACATGATCCATATAATGAGTTAAGGAGGATGTATGAAAGTGATTACAACAAGGTGAAAATGTATGCAAGTGAGTGTGATAGTCTTAAGACAAATGAAAATAAGAATGCTGCAAATACATCCATAGGAGATGTTACAACTAGAAGGGAGAAGGTAGAAGCATATACTTCTAGATTAGAAGAGTCCAATGAGGAGCAAGTTGAGTTCATCTAAGGAGGGGCTCTAGAAAAATGTAGAGGTAAAACTTCTTATCTTGCTTCTGCATACATTCACGATGAAAAGCATAACTCTAAGCAATAAAATAGTAGTAAGTAGATGGATAAGAATAATTTTCACACAAGAGAAGAAAATAGGTTACCTAATGAAAGTGGCAGATTAGATGATGGACATGAAAGTACCTGAGAATGATCCTTTCATTGAATTTGGAATGACCTCTAATGAAGAAGTTGGAAGGTCTAATAAAGAAGAAGAGGCTGAAACCTTTGGTGAAGAAGGAGAGGTTGAAATTGAAGGTGGACTCATCTATGCTCTAGATGATATTAAAGGTTTGAAGAAAGAGAATAAAGAACAAAAATTGCATTCACAAAAGGATATTGATCAGCTAACCAAATTTCTTGAAGAATCTAATTAGATGGTGATCAACTTAAAGACACAAGTAGAAGAAGCAAAGAGAGAAAAAGATGTAGTTAAATTTGAACTACAATCTAAATCTAATGAGTTCATGAAGTTTTAGGAAGAAATAATGGCCCTAAGAAAGGATTTAGAAAATTCTAAGGAGCAGACTAACAAGGGTCTGAAGCTAAGAGGTGGCTCTGAGATATTGGATGAATTGGTAAAATCACAAAATATATCAAGACCAAGAGTAAATATTGACCTTGGTTGTGAGAAAGGGAGGATTCCTTCTACTTCTACAAGATTATTTAATAGATTTAAATTAGAAGAGAGAGGTTGGATAAAGAATGACAAAGCCTACACAAGCTATTAGAAGGAAAATACCTTTGGAAATGGAATATCATAAAAAGGCACTACTGAGGTGAAGAAACTAAAAGAGGAAAAGAAGCCTAATGTTGATAAGAAGAAAAAAAAGTTGAAAAGAGACCTACTACAAGCAAGAAGAACAATAACCATTCAGTTCCTAATTATCATAAGAAGATGTGTGTAGTAGATAAGAATGTGGAAAAATTGGTCCCTGAACAATTGAAGAGAAAGCAAAGGGAGTTGATGTAGATAGATTCACAAGGATGAGATACATGAATATTTAAAAGCAAAGAAGACCATCTCATCCTACATAAATAAAAGATATGAATATGTACTCCCCATGATTTTTATGGTTACTGTTATATCTATAATTAGTCTAGTCATAGGGCTTGTGATTGTAGAGCTACACCTAGAAGGAGCACAAAATGCGTGAATAGAAATTCATTTTCTCTTCTAATGAATATGAATGTAAGGTGCTACAATTGTAATAATCTTGGTCACATAGAAAATAATTGTAGATTAAACTATGTGAGAACAATAGCACAATATGAAAGGAAGAGAAATAAATCCCCTAAAGTGAAAAGTAATTTACATATTCTTGAGAAAAAGGTTGATAAGATAGAGAAGAAGCACAAGAAGGTTTGGAGAGTGAAATGTGAGTAGGAAACACTGAATGTGGCTTCTTCTGTTTTACATCACTAAATCTTAGTGATAGAGCATGATCTAGGGGGAGCTTAATTAACATCTCATTCATCCCTAAAAATGAAAAGGTTATCAAGTTAGGTAAAATAAGGTTTTCAAATTTCTAATGACTTGATGGTTGCACACTTATGGTCACAATATTTCTCTTTGAAATTCTTGTCAATGGGGAAGAACATTTGAAGCTAAAGGAGAAGGTAGCTGTGCAATTTCTCTATTCAGAGAAATGCTCCTTGACTACAAGAAGAGGAGATATGTCTGAGGGGGAGTTGTTTTGTAAATACACTCCCAAATTACATTTTTCATAATTGGTATTGAGTGATTCCAATTTGTGTCAAACCATTGTGAATTGGTACAAATTAGTTTAGTTGATGCAAATCCTAAAATGAAGCAAATGCTTAAGGTGTACAAAAAAAGAGAATGGAACATGGTCTAAGAGGGAGCTGCTATTGGTATCAAATCAGTGTTATATTTGATACAATGCAGTCTAGGATACCAATTGGTATAGAGCATAAATGAAAAACATCTAAAATTTGTATCAAACTTGATTGGTTCAAACATATAATGGAACTTTAATTAGCATCATATAGTGTTAATTGGTATAGAGTGGTTGGAGCATATGGATTTTCCATTACAGTAAAAGAATGAGAGAAACAATTTTTATGAGATCATAAATTGGTATTAGTTGGTATCAATCAAAGGGGGATAAAAAGTCCCTTTTTCCATTGCTAAGGATAAGTGAATGCTACAACAGCATGGTGACCTGATATAAGACACTCGGGTGTGTGAACCTTTTCCATTGATGTCAAAGGGGGAGAAAGGTGAGAAGATTCTCAAAGTAAGATCATGGGGGGAAAAGTATGAAAATTATCATAAGGATAAGCAAAGAAGAATTGAGCTCATGCATTATCCACCATTGGTAATAGACCATTGGTTGTGGGTTGAACATTTGATTTTTCCATCAATGATAAAGGGGATATTGTTCACATATTATTGAAATTGATGTCAAAAGGAGAGATTAGCAATGAAATGGAGCTAATATTATAAAGGAGTATGATGGCAATAATGTAAGAGTTCCATTGATGTCAGAGAAGAGATAAGAAGTGAGATGGAATTGATCTGAAAGAGAAGATTGTTGGTTGATAACAAAAGGTGTCATGGATGCAAAATAGTAGTTTAGTGGCATGCTTGGATTCCATGAAGACCAAAGGATCAATGTCTAGAAGATTTGGTGTAGAATGTTGGTGAAAGAAGCATGATTATGAAAATGTTGAAAAATTTCTCAAATATTGCATTATTATCATGCAATATTTACATGATGTTGCAAGAAGGTTCTTCTAGGTGTTTGAAATTGAAAATAGAGTATAGATTTGATGTGGATTTTTTGAGAGCTTCTCAGAAACATAAGTTGCAGGTCCACAGGATGATGGATGTACACAGAATAGAATTGTGTGTTCTCTTAGACAATTTTACGGTTTATCAGTTAAACCCTACATTTTTGCAGTCATGCAACTCTAACAAGTTTTCTATTTTGTCAGTGATTTCTTGTTAGTTATTATTGGTTACTTAAGTTGTCACTTAAGACATTGTGATCGTTATGTAACCGGCCCCATTTTCCTAGCAACCTTAGTTGACAATGTATGTGTGCATCATGACCATCTTTTACATCACTATTGTGAAGCTAGGGAAAGATATGCTTTTCGAGATTAATTTTATGCTCCAAATGAATATCCAACAATGTATGTTGATGCATAGAAGATTAGATAGCTACCACCTTATTCCTTCACATCATACTTTAGTGTCTTTGGCTTAGAAGTGTTTGCCTAATATGCAATGAATGGCTGAGATTAAATGGAAGAAATCCAATGGCTATCACCTTAGTCCTTTGCATCATAGTTATGACCTCAAAGGAATACATGATTGTCACGATGGGCGATGAGTGGAAGATAATTGAGTATGGCATCACCTTGGACAGATGGTAGAACAAGGTTACATTGCATAAATCCTTCACATCACTATTGTGGCAATGGAAAAAGTACCCCTTCTACATTTCCCTTGCTTGTTTGGACCCTCCTTGTAAACATGGTCACATTAGGTCTTGGGCCCTTGTGAATGAATGAATTTAAATGGTACCTTTATAAAGTGTTGTGAAGTGTTGTAACACACTTTCACACATTTATAAGATTTTATTAATTCACTAAACCTAATAAACCTCTTTTTAACCTTAATCCTACCTTATTTAGAGTGTTGTGAAGTGTTGTGAAACACTTTCACACTTTTATAGGGTTCTCATTAATTATTCAACTTCTTTATGCTTTAATTGGCCTTATTTTGCATCCACAAGCCCCATTTAATGCATATTTTCAAGGATAATCCTAACACAAATCAATAGCCAATCATAATTTAGGTGTTTCACCACCTTGGGTGAGTTAGTCCCACCTATATTTTTGGGTCCCAACCCAGGTTTCACACCTTTCTAAGCATTTTTAAAAATGGTCCCATAAATTATGTCTAGTGGGACTCATTCACCACCTTGGGAAAATGAGTCCCATGTGGCCCAAAATCAAAATTAATTCAAATTTTTGGTGGTATTTTATCCTCCTAGATCTGATGTCAGCTTGTAATGTTGTAATTTCAAGAATTCTTGCATGATTGAGTATAAATACAATTTTCTTTCACTTATTTTACTCCCAAGCATTCAAGTATTCATCCTTATAGAAATTTTGAGTGCACAAGTGGATTCAAGTGTTAACAAGAGAATTCAAGGGAAGATTATCAAGCATTGTAGAGAAACATTCAAGAATCAAGCATCATGTCAAGGACTTCACATGCCTCATGTTTTTTTTGGAGCTAACAATTGTGATGTAGGGTTTCGTGATTCAATCTAGCATTTCATTAAAGATCTATACCTTCAAGCAAGATTCAAGATCTACATCCATTGGATCCATCTCACACATGTTTGCAACATTTTATTGATAGGTTTTTGTGAATTGCAACATCATATTTTGTTCATTCATCATTCTCCATTTTTATTTCATTCCATTTTAGGGTTTGATTACCAAAACGGGGTTTGACCAAGGAAAACCCCTATCCACTAACAGGACAACAATTTTCCCTCCCTTTTGTGTATGATTTGTAGGTTTAGGTTGAAGAAAATTTGAAGAGCAAGATTAGAAGAAGTTGTCAAAGTGCGCAAAGCTGTCAAAGTTGTCATCAAGCATTGCATAACATTAGAGAACACCTACAAGTTGATTTGAAGAGATTCAAATATGAAAACCTAAAGAAGAAGATTGAGCATATTGAGAAGAGTAGAATCAAATATTAAATTTTCAAAATTCCCTAACTAGATTGATTTTCCACTTCTAGTGAATGATTCCTAGTTTAGGTCAAAATTCAGATTTTTGTAGATTCGAATACCCATTTGGCAGATTCCTACTCCCGCACAAAAACCCAAATTTTGGAATGATTCACCCAAATTGTAAAACAAGTCGTACTCAACATTAAAGGAAAAAATTCCATTGTTTCAGACCTCCTTCTAGCCATCTCCAAATTTCTAGGTGCACACAGTCGTTCCTGTAGTTTTTTGTTTTGTTTCATCTACTTTTCTAGGTAATTTAGTGTTACTTTACATTAAATTAGGGTTTTACATTTCATCTTTCATTCTACCTTGCATTGCATTTGTCTTTCCAAGTTCTTACTTGGTAGTGAATCCATTATTAGTTTACAATCAGCTCCAAGGATAGCCTTATTGCAAGATCTCTTTCTCATTTGCATTGAGATCTCTAGGGTTACCCTTGAGTGGAATAGCTTAAAAGTGGGTGTGCTCTATATCCTAAACCATATGATAGCACTCATCTAACCTTTTTCAAATGTTCCATTTTTGTGAACCTACATTTAGAACATCATAATTATGATTTGGAGTGCATCATCATCCTAGATTTGGCTTGCATTAACATTGCATTAGGATTTGGATTGGTTAATTGGCATCCTAGGGTTTTAAAATTTTGCATTAGTGAAAGTTCATATAGCTTGCATTTTTACATCCTAAATAAGTGAAAATCATACAAAATATGCATTTACACTTAGTATATAGATCATAAAAACATAAAAAGCATAAAAATCGCTAAAAATTTCATTTTTTTTTTTTTTAAAATCCCTACTAGGACTCATTCACCACCTTGGGAAAATCAATCCCTACGCATATTGTGCACTCCATTTTTCAGCATTTAAAACATTGTTTCTAAGATTTTTTTTACTATTTATAGCTTTCTATTTTAGTTTCCATAATTTTTGTTATAAGCATTTCATTGTTCTTAGCTTATATTGCATTTACATTCATATTGCATTTAGTAGCCCTTGTATGAGTATTTGGAGTCCTACTGGTAATACTATAGTGAGACAAATTTTGAGACTCATATCATCCTATGATAGTACAATCGTTTTAGATCTTGGGTTATCTAGCTCTTTCACTCCTAGTATTAACACTAGTACACTAGGTATTGACCATACCCTCAACAACTCTTTACCTTCAAGTAGTGTGATGCATGTTGAAACAATGGTTGCTAGTGTCCCACAAGAAAAAATAATTCAAATTCATGAAGACTTAGCAAGCCTACAACATCAAGTGAAAAATGAAAACATTTCAAGTACTACCATCCCTACTATAGACAACATCCATCACATACTTGAAAGCGATTTTGGACTTGGCCTTGTGAAAAACATAGTTCAAATCTCTGGAAAACATCTCACCACAAACACTAGTTGTCCTTTACCTAAAAGCAATGTCACAAGCCAAGGAGGAGCTCAAATTCCCCCTCACAACAATAGCCTCAATTCCTACCTATACAAACCCTCAAGTCACAACAACAATGCAACCAACTATTAATGTGATGACTTCCTTCGTTATTTCCACTTATATTCCTAATTCCTTTTGTGGCATCGCATATCATATCTCCTACCACTTTACCACATATAAGCTTTCCATTCACTTTTCCCTCAAAAACATACACCCCCTCACCTTTTTCACCTCCATCTCATAACACAAGAAATGACCCTCTCATAAACCAACTCTTCCAAACTGTTTCATCCCTTCAAAAAAAAATTTCCACTATCAACCAAAATCAAAATGGCCCACCTACATATTATGTCAAAAGAATTCCATTTTCCTTAAAGATATTACGAACACGAATGCCACAAGGTGTACAGGTTCCTAGATTTGAGAAATACAGAGGAAAGGGAGATCCTTCTAACCATGTTAATGCTTATACCACCTTATGTGGTCATTTCGTCCTTGATGATAAAATCTTGGCTAAGCTTTTCCCATGTTCCTTGAAGGATACTACCATGGAGTGGTTTCCTTCTTTACTAAACAACTCAATTTGTTCATTAAATGAACTTGTTGAGGCATTTTTCAACCATTTCCAAGTGCATATGACCCCTAATATGACCTTTTTGAATTTGATGAGATGAAAGAAAAAATAAGAAATGATAACTAACTTTATCTCACACTACCAATAAATTTATTCCCAAATCGATGTCAAGTTCCTAGTAGTCACCTTCAAAGGATGTTCATAGAAAATTTACAAAGATACAAGATAAGCTTACCTTTATGAATCTATGTACTACCCTCCATGATTATCAAAATTCAGTTAGTCTAGTTGTGATGCAAAGTCCACTTATAAACGAACTGAGAAGTCCAAGTCCACAAACCAAAAAAATTCCCAACCTTTTAGGAAGAAAAAAAGGTTTCCTTCAATTCAATCCCCCTCAACAAACAACTCAAAATGTTAATAACCAAGTAGCTATTGTTAAAACTATGATACCCTTTAGCTATGGAGACCCAAAAAGACAATTCACCCCCTTACTTGATACCCTTCATAAAAAATTGTCCCAACATAGAAGATGAGTACCTTACCTCCCATTAAAACACTTGATCCTAATAAACCATTACCCACAAGCTATAGACCAAAATATTACTACTATTATCACCAAAAAAGTGGACATGACACAAAACATTGTAAGCATCTTAAACATCTTGTGCAAGATCTCATTAATTCGGGTCATATTTCCATTGGAGGTGTTAGTGATCAAGGAAATAATTTTTTTCCCCTCCTAACCAAAATTTTCAAATCTTTACCAACCCTATGCCTAATCATAACATTTCATTTGTCAAAGTGAGTGAAACTAGAAAGAATATTGTGATGAATGTTGATACGGATGATGATAACAATGACACTACTCTACATGATCCTATAGATAATGATCCTATGGATGACATGATAGGAGTGATAGATGCCATTCCTCATAATGGCTAACCTAAAAAATCCTCTTTACATTTCTTTATCCTCTAAGGATATACTTAAACATGCACCCGATGGCCCTCTTTACATAGCTGGATGAATCTTTGACAAGCCCGCTAATGGGATACTAATAGATTATGCCTATGGAGGGAATGTGATCACCAAGGAATTCTTAATTTTGCATGAACTCTATCAAGATATATATGACAAACAAAAATCATGGATCAAGATGCATAATGGTTCCGCTTTCCCTATGATGGGATCGATCACCTTACCAATACAAATAGGATAAAAAACATTAGATATTTCATTCTCCATCATCCCATAGTCATACCAATTTCATGTGAAGCTAGGCTATCTATAGATTCACTCCATGAAAGCTATCCCTTCAGTTGTACATAAATGCTTAATGTTTCCCTTTGAAAAGGAAGTTTTCACTGGATCCATCATAATTGGCTTTAACCTGTTGTCCTCAAAAGGAAACTTTTCCTTGGACTTATTTTGGCCTAAGCCTATAGAACCTATTTAACCACAAGAATACTTATTTTTCTTGTCCTATCAAAAGTTAAAGGAAAATAAAATAGTATAATTATCCCTCCAAAACATGTTCCCACCTACAAGTAAACCCACTATCCTAGACAAAACCATGATTGAAGCTAAAGAAATTCCAAACAACCAAGAACAACCTAAGACATAACCTTCACCTACCTCCTATAAAAGACCAAGAGATAATGAAAACAATCTCATCACAGCTCCTAGAATAAAACAAGTTTACAAAGTTAAAGAGAAAGTGGTTGAACAACCTCCCATGGTTCCTTCCATTCCTTCCCTTAGGGAAAAAAGAAACATATGGTTGACCAACCCACTCCTACACAAATCAACTTAAACATGAAACTAAAAGAAACAAAGGTGCTAGAGAGTGTAGGAATAGATGTCGTACCCTTGCTCACATGTTACATGAAGGAATCAAAAAAAGAAAATCAAAATCCAAACTTAACTAAAGCAATGCATGATGACTCTACCCCCACCCTAAAATAAAACAATCCAATACAACCACAACAAGAGTTGAAGCCTTCCTTAGACATTATCATCTGACCTCATGTTCTAATTAATTTAGATGATGATGAAAAAGTTGATAATTTGACGAAGAGGTGCATAATGAATTGAATAAATTGTTTTCCTCTTTGATGAGCTTAAACGAAAATTATCCTAAGAAGAGTGTTCAACCTAGTGTTGGCCCTAGTTTGAAACTTTCTATTTTCCTTTTGGCTAGTTGTCTGCCTTCGATGTACAATGAACATGATTGGGATGTAGACAACCTACTTTAGGTTGACTCACATGTGACTTACTAGTATTGTGCTTTATTTATTTTTCATTTTTATTTTGAATGATTGCATGTGTGTAATGTGATCCCCCATGCTGTTTTGTTTGATGTATCTCTCTCTCTTTGTGACATTCCTCTATTTGTACCTTCATTGTTCTCTATGTTGTAAATATTTTATATTTTCCATTTTATCTTTTCATTTGTCTTGTGTTTTCCTTTTGGGGATGATGCAAGGTGTTGACACATTCATGTCTCTTCCATGTTGACCCAAAATATTTTCGTTTCCTTTATCTTTTCATTTTTCTTGTGTTTTCCTTTTGGGCATAATGCAAGGTGATGAGACATTCATGTCTCTTCCATGTTGACCCAGAATATTTTCTTTTCCTTTATATATTTTTTTATCTTGTGTTTTCCCTTTGGTGATGACACAAGGCATCGAGACATTCATTTTTCTTCCATGTTGACTAGAAATATTTTTCTTTGTTTTTGCTCTCTTTGTGTTATTCTTCCAGTTCTATGTGTATTTGGGGAATGATGACAGTTCTGAGATCTCTAAAAATATTGTAGCAAGAACATACTAGTTCCCCAAATCAATAGATCCCTTATGTGTTTGGATTTTCATTTTGGGGGCAACCCTTCCCTTGTTCTTGTGCATGGCGTAGATTTACTTGGAAAAATATGACTTGGCATAGGGCTTTCCACATTAGCTCTCATGTCTTCCTTTTCTATTTTCATTTATCAGTTTCTACTTTAAAGTAATTTCTCACATCATGGTGTTTATTAATTTCTTTAAAGTGGGGGCATACATTGGAAACATTCTTTTCCATTTTGTTTCTTTCACTGACTTATGGTGTAATCCTTTTACTTTATACGATGTGTTTGTCACTTTCTGGTTGAAATTGGCTATGATGTCCTTCAAGAGAGTGATCTATCTTAGAATATTGCATTCCTCTTAGTGGCTAGATGCGACATAATGCATCTCCTAAGTTGTGAATTTTTATTCTTTCATCGGTCCTCTCTTGGAGGCATTAGGTACAATGTTCCCTAAGTAAGACCTCACATGAACTAAGCAAGACTCCCTTGAATGTTTCTTATTGTTACATTTTCATTTTCAATTATATGTCCACCTTACATAACATAAATTTCATTCCTATAGAGTCATATTATTTTTTCATGAGTTCAAAGCATGTGAATTTGTTCTTGTCTCATGAAGCTCAAAGATCATTTTTGTGTGGTGCCTTATTAAAGTTATTAGGAGGTATAACTTTTGTATGGTTTGATGGAAAGCTAAATGAGGGCATGAATTTACCTTAGCAAGTCATGTGTGTGTGTGAAAGCATACCATCCATGAGTGTATGTGTCTCACCTTCTTGGACTTCTCACCCAGTGGACAACCTGAAGTTTCGTTGACTTAAAGTGAGTATGCATTTTTTGGACAAATAACCTAGATTTGATGCACATCATGGTGGACAAACAGTCAAAGCTTGATCTTCCTTTTTTTCTTCTTTTTAATTTTGTATCATTCTCTTTACATCTTTTACAGTGCATTCTAGTGATTTTTTGTAGCTCTTATATCATTTTCATGTGTGATCTTTTGTGTCCATGTTGGCTTACCATGTGATATTGATCTTGGGGGCTTCAGATCCCGTCTTGATCATTGTCATCCCATCTCACTGAAATTCACACACCTCAACCCCTCTTGATATGTTTTAGTCTACTTTAGTGTGAATTTGAAGCAAGTTCATCCTCTCACTAAAGTGGGGGCTAAATGTTGCACTGAAAAAATTATCCCTTCTACTTTTCCCTTGCTTGTTTGGACCCTCCTTGTAAACTAGGCTTAATGGTGCCTTGACTTAGCGTTGTAAATTGTTTAACATGCTGACATTAGATCTTGGCCACTTGTGAATGAATAAATTTAAATGGCACCTTTCCAAAGTGTTGTGAAGTGTTGTAACACACTTTCACACATTTCTAAGATTTTAAATTAATTAACTAAACCTAATAAACCTATTTTTAACCTTAATCCTACCTTATTTAGAGTGTTGTAAAGTGTTTGAACACTCTTTCACACTTTTCTAGGGTTCTCATTAATGATTCAAGCCCCATTTAATGAATATTTTTGAGGATAATCATCACACAAATCAATAGCCAATCATAATTTACGTGTTTCATGTTGAATGGCCACAAATTTAGTGATCTGGGACTAATTCGCCACCTTCAGCGAATGAGTCCCACCTAGATTTTTGGGTCCCGAACTTGGTTTCACACCTTTCTAATAATTTTTTAAAATGGTCCCATAAATTATGCCCGGTGGGATTCATTCACCAC
>VDFB02380428.1:0-18886 GCA_007258455.2 Sequoia sempervirens | reverse complement strand
GAACTAGGCTAAAGCATGCAAAAGCATTCAAAAATTAGGATACCTATATTTTTTAAGTTACCACAACAAAGAACACATTACAATATGAGAGATCATATATGAAAACACAAGATTTTCCCTAACTTTGTTATTTTGTGATGTATGATGGAAATCCATGAAATTTCCCATGGGAATTTCATACTTTTCTTGCTCGAGAGTTTGGCTAGAGTCCACAAGGCTCCATGATTCCAATATGGTAGGGAGGATAACGAGTGTGGGTTTTGTGATTTTTCTTTTAATGTCATATATTTGTTGTAACATAGATACATGTGTACACAAATCCTTGTATACACTTGGCTTCCAGAAACATACTCTATAATAACATGTTTCACATGTCATAGCAAGTGGTGGGGAAGCACTTGAGACTTTGGTCACATCATCTCAAAACAAGGCATATCTTTTAATTCAATTATTCTAACAATGTAAAATATGTGTATCATGTCATCACATTCTTCTTTTGGTGAGGTATATTTATTTGTTTAGGATCAAAGATGGTGTGAGTGAGTCTTTGATTTGACCATGAACATCTTTACTCTCTAAGTGATATTTTCCCCTATATAATCCTTTTTGTGCTGATCAAATGGTATAAAATTTATCAATATAATATTTTTGCTTTCTTCCTGAATAAATGCATTTACATATTTGTTTTTATTTGGACAACAATTCAAGTTGTTATTCTATTTGGTCATCCATTTATTATTTTGTTTTATCTAAGTCCTTTTTATTTTGTTCAAAATTATTTGGTGTTAGGACATCTATTTGCTTCCATTTGTTCAATTTTTTAATATCTAAAGTATCAAACCATAATTCCTACACCAATTAAGAAGTATGTTTTTACTAGAAGAAATTCATTAAAAACTGATATTTTTATTTTCAATTTCCTTGTAATTTACTACTTTTGAATCCTTTATACTTGTCTCCATTTTATTTTACTACTACTAACCCATAAATCACATGCATAACAATGCTTTTATTTCCAAAATTATGGACTAAATACTACTTATAAAAAGTATTGAATATTAAAGATCTTTCTTTTTTGAAAAAATCATTAGCACTGATGGCCATCATAACTAATATTCAAATAAAAAATAATCAAAAATAAATAACATCAAAGTAATAAATTATCTAGTACCACATAAGCATTGCAAAAAATATGCCATACCTAAAGTTATGGACTAACTTTTTTAAATAATATTTTTTATTGAATATTAGTAATTAAAGGCATGACTAATAACTCTTTAAAAAAGGAGAATCCTTTAATGTTCCATACTTTTCATAAATATTATTTAATCCACAACTTCAAGTCTGCCATGTATTTGTATGCATGTGTATTTTAAGATAATTAAATAATAATCAATCAATTGATTGATTAACCTAGACAAAAAGGTGAAAAATAAATGTGCATCTAGGTCTAATAAATATAAAACTAAAATAGAGATAAAAATATATCATACGTTAAATTTTGGAGAGAAATTATTATTATTACAAAAATTTATATTTTATTTAATTTTTCAATTGTAATTTTTTAAGAATAAATTTATTAAAAATTCGTATTCGTTGAGAATTAATTTACTATGGATTCCCAATGATCTGTCATTTACTTGTAATTCCTAAGATTATTAATTAAAATCATTTTTAAATAACTATTGTAACTAAAATTATTAAATATTACATATTAGTAAAAAAAAGTCATTGATGATTAATTACTTAAAATTAAAATTAATAGATACATTGCAAATAATAAGATTCGTTCAACATGACCTATGGTTTTATTTTACATTTTCATAATCAATTTTCAACTAATAAATTTTGATGTGGAAATGCAAAGATCATTTTTTTGTTTTATGCAAATGGTTCCTAATCTCGCATGCATTATGTGTGAGATAAGAACGGAGAAGTGGACTATAACACGAGGTTTAAAATGCTTTACAATGCTCAAATTAAATGAATACATATAAAATAATCTCTACCCAAAATTAAGTGATTTATAATATGTTCAAGTTAGGTGATTCAAATTGATATCTTTCAATGCACACATAGGTTGGCTTTAACTTTAATACATATGTATCGATATGCTTGATCTATCCATCTAATTATCCATAATAATATATAAATTGATTTTCTGACATCTCTCTTCATTATGATCTACTCCACCTATTTTATCCTAGGTAAAGTCCAAAATCATAAGGTTCACCTCCTACTATGAAATAACCTCATGTTATTTCATATTGGCTTATTACAATTGCAAATATTACTGATTATTTATATTTCACATTGCATTCCAAAAAAAAATTTATTTCTTACTTCCCATTGAATAGCCATTTTACTTGGTGGACCCCTATCGATTAATCAATTTTCAATTAATAAATTTTGATGTGGAAACGCAAAAATCATTTTTTTCTTTTTATGCAAATGGTTCTTAATCTTGCATGCATTGCGTGTGAGATAGAATAGACAAGTGGACTATAACACGAGGGTTAAAATGCTCAAATTAAATGAAGACATATAAAATAATCTCTACGCAAAAATTAAGTGATTTATAATATGTTCAAGTTAGGTTATTCAAATTGATATCTTTCAATGCAAGTGTAGGTTGGCTTTAACTTTAATACATATTTATCCATATGCTTGATCTATCCATCTAATTATCCATAATAATATATAAATTGATTTTCCAACATCTCTCTTCATTATGATCTACTCCACCTATTTTATCCAATGTAACATCCAAAATCATAAGGTTCACCTCCTACTATGAACTAACCTCACATTATTTCATATTGGCTTCGACTCAATCAAACAATTGCAAATATTACTGATTATTTATATTTCATATTGCATTCCAAAAAAAAGTTTGTTTCTTACTTTGCATTGAATAGCCATTTGTGGTGGACCCCTATCGATTAATCATCTTACATGCAACTGCTAGTTATATATACATTCATTTTTCCATGACAATGAAATAATCATAATTTAAATCCTAATAATGTCCATGATTCAGCACAGTTTGTAGTATTAATTCAGCCATGTTTCGGTTTGTATTTCAACTCACATACCCACATTTATATGTATATACAAATAAATACACTTACACCATTTACCATTAGTTATTGACTTGCATTCTAGCATCTAGAAACTATAGCAAGTATACAACGTCATTACAGAAAAATAAATGTATAGAATGAGCCTACAATTGTGCTATTACTGCTTATGGAATAAGTTATTATTAGGCATGACCAATGAAGGATTATGCCCTGAATAGAAGGAATAACTGCTTCAACTCACTAAACTAAAGAACATGTATTCACTAGAACCTTAGGCGTACTTCCATGGGTCAATGAATTTTTAAATATCATGGAACTTTGTAGGTTGCAATAATGATGGTGAATCAACTGTACCAACCACATAGGTAGAGCTATCTCCTATGCGTTGAAGGCTACTTAATGAAATTGATTTGGTACCATCAGTGAAACTCCTAACAGTCTCCTATCACTTCGTTACATAGCTCACAAGGAGGAAAATTGAGACTGGAACCGATCAACATAACAAACTCAAAATAAGAGTGCAAGAGATGCTGTGCCACAATGGCGCTCAGTCAAATGATACTGGGTTATAAGTCACAATAGTAATTTTGATGGAGAAGAAAAAATTATTAAGAAAATAGCTTATGAGCACGTGTTACAAGAAAATGTAACTAAAATTATGTTGTTAATAAGATGCTCAAGATAGTTTTGTGTGGACTAACTAAACTTAAAAATTATGACTAAAGGTAATAAAAATATCAAAAATAAAGAACATGATATTAGAAATCGCTTAGCAGCAAGGAGATAACTTTGATTTTTTTGAAGATTACTAACTTAAAGAATTTCTTTTACAAATTCTTCTGGAACGGACCCACAGGTGATGAAAATAAGAAACAAATTGATGGAAGGCTAAGGAAAGCGATGGTTGGAAACAAAAGTTAAGAAAGGAACAAAGTTACAATCACCGAGGAAACAATGAAAAATAGCCTTCTTGCATGGAGTGAACGGCATGATAAAGAAATACAACAGTAACCAAGGAAAAGAAACAGTGATGACTTAGGGAAACGATTAAGCGTTCTAAGAAAAGGAATTAAAAAATGGTTTTCCCCTAACAACCAATCCAGTCTGTGAGGTAAAATAAATGGCAGCAAGATGGGTGCAATACAAAAGACACCAGAACCATGATTATTAATCCTTGAAGAAATAGTAAATACTGTAGATAGGGGTAAAAATCGGTGAATTTTGAAATGTTTAATGAAAAAATAATCTAATTAGATCCTATCAAGCACAATAGAGTACAAAATAGCGCGAAAATCACAATACATGACACCGTGCAAACTGATCTCCGTGCTAACTCAATTTATCTCCATTGCTCTTCTCCACCTGCATGAGAATGCAAGATTTTGAAGGGTTGACAATAGAGGAGTGTTGGATGCTCATTCTTGCAGCATAACGACTTGATGACGAAAATGACCAATGAAGAGAATGATGGATAGAGATGGAAGAATGATTTTGATAGAGTCTGGATGCTAGGTGAATCTCCCTAAATGTATTGTGAAAGGTTGTATTTATAGAGCTGTGATGTTGACGAAGATAAAATTTGACAAGATTCGACAAGGATTTGATTTTTGACAAAAGAGGAAATACAACAAGATGAGATAAGATGTCAAAAAAAGATAGAAAGATTTCATTTCTTGTTTTAAAGGAAATAAATCTTGAAAAAGACAAGAAGGATAATTGATGAATTATCTAATTAAATAAATTAATTAGATGCACACGAGTTCAGTTTTGGAAAGAAAGCAAGAAGATCTTTTTAGGATTTTATTAATTAAATAAATTTTGGATTTATTTAATTAACATTAGAAATAATGAATAGAAATAGTTAATTAATTCAAATAGTAATTTATTTAATTAACATTAAAGCGAAAATGGATGGATTATGAATATGAATTTAATTAAATAAATATAATTTATTTAATTAAATAGATATTTATGGAGTACCTAGAATGCTGCAAAATGCCTAAATGATGTAATGCCAAGGCCGGTGTTGCAAGAGGAAAATTTGGTGTCTACATTTTTGCCCCTCTTTGAGATGATGTTGAGATGATGTGATTTTTGATAAGTAACATCATTTTCAAAGAAAATAAGGTATGGATAGAGAAAAATGGATAATGATATCAGAATATGATGATGCCCCCTCGAGAGGATAGGCGGGTTGAACAAACACGGGTAGGCTCTCGAAATGAAAGGGATGGGTCAAGAACTAAAGATGAAGGAATGGATGATACGTTATGCTGCAATGAAATATGAGCAACCATGATGTTTGATATAGCACTAAGGCGTTATGCACCAAGATATAAGGACCAAAGGGTGATGATGTGTCCTCCCCAGTATTAATACAACCTTGTCTATATGTGTATGAAGTAGACTTAGAGCATTAAAGTCCTAATGCACAAAAAGGTATTATGTGACCTTAGGTAAAAGGATAATGCAAAAAGGATATTTCAACACACAAGATATGAATATTAGCTGGAATGATATGGATTTGATACAAATGCAGGATAAAATGATAACACACACAAGCAAGCAAGCAAGCATGCACAAATGATACAAAAACAAACAAGGTATTACCCCTGTCAAGCTGTAAACTGTTGATTGATTGACTGATTGATGATGATGATAGTGTTGTCATTGTGGGGAGCGACATGTCCCTAGAGCAACACAAGGATGATGATAATTGATTGATTGAGTGATTGATTTGGTTTATGACAAGATTAGGATTAAGACCAAAGGATGTGATTGAATAATTTGACAAGATTGTCGACGGTGGTATGAATTAGGACAACTTGCATTTGAATTGGCCCTAACTTGGATTTTGGTAGCTATTTGTGATTTTTGGGATTTGAAATGTTTAATTTTTGGACTTTTGGAATGTTTTGATTTTTTTGGACTTTTGACATGTTTTGAGGTGTCAAAGGATGAAAATTTGAATAGCCTTTGTGCTAGATACCAATGACAAGGGGAAAACCAAGTCTAGGTGCAAGGGTGGGTGATGGGATAAGGCATAAAAGGCTCATGATAGATGGATGGATGGTATTGATGTATGCATCATAAGACATCAAGGATGTGATCTCCAAAAACTATCGCATAGGAATAACATGCCCTATTTTAGGTACAAGACTTAGGATTTTTCTGGACAAAATTTATGACAATAGGATAATGACATGATTGGTTTAGATAGATGAGGTATGTCAAGAGATACTCGAAGCATATTTCAACCTTTGCCCCTATATCTTCATCAAGATCAAAAGGAGAAGGGTGGATAAGTGGACTAAAAATGGCTAAAGATGGTAGGTAGGATGGACATTATATGACATGAAAATGATAGGTTGGATAGATAAGACATTATGCCCCCAAGTGTAAGTGACATAGAAGATCAACCTATGCATGATGCCTGTTTGCCAGGTTTTCATCATGGTACTTATCCAAGGCACCTGTTTACTAGGGGTTCACCAAATGTAGATAGGGTAAAAATTAGAAGATTTAGTGTTTAATGAAAACAATAATCTAATTAGATCCTATCAAGCACAATAGAGCACAAACTAGCATGAAAATTAAAACAAGAAAGCAAAGCAAACCGATCTCCAAGCTAGACTTGATTTATCTCCATTGCTCTTCTCCACCTACATGAGAATGCGATATTTTGAAGGGTTGACAATGGATGAATGTTGGATCGCTCCATTTCATAGCCATATGACCAGCAGTAACAATAATAAATAGAAATGATAGAGTAGAAACCAGGCCGATTTTGGCCAGTCTGGATGCTAAGATGAATCAGCCCCTTAATGTATTGTAGAATTCCATATTTATAAATAGTGACATTGTGAAGATAAGATTTGTAAGATTGACAAGTTTGATTTTGACGAAAGAGGAAATACAACAGCGAGATGAGATAAAGATGTAAAGGATAGAAGATTTCATTTCCTATTTTAAAAGGAAATAAATCTTGAGAAAACGAGAAAAGGATAATTGATGAATTATCTAATTAAATAAATTAATTAGATACACATGAGTTCAGTTTTGGAAAGAAAGCGAGATCTTTTTAGGATTTTATTAATTAAATAAATTTTGGATTTATTTAATTAATGTTGAATTTATGATTTCATTAATTAAATAATATAAATTATTTAATTAACATTAGAAGAATGAATGAAAATTATTTAATTAATTAAATAATATAAATTATTTAATTAACATTAGCGAAATGGATGGATTATGAATATGAATTTAATTAAATAAATACAATTTATTTAATTAAATAGATGATGGCATGGGTATCTAGGGAAAAACATGCTACAAGATGCCTAAATGGTACTGAAATAATAGGGACAGGGTGTTATGAGGGACAATTTTGGGTGTCTACAAATACAATTTTATATCCATTTACAAATATCATAACCATACATCACACAGATTTTATCAATTTGCTATATTAATTCATGTACAGTGAACATTATGAAAGAGTACAAACTCACTTGCTCTAGGAAGAATATGCAAGACTTACACCAGATGATTCTACATTGATTAACATTCTCATTTTTTTTTTGCAATAATACATATATTCGAAGCTCGCTTCTCTGTATTGACATTACATAGATTACATGGGGGGTTGTGTTATAGACAAAATCCCTCTAGTTTTCACAATAGAAAGACTCTTTTCTAAAAAAATTGCAACAATGAATATTTTGAATTAACATATCAAATCAACAATACACATAAAATTTTACTTTTGCTCCCCATATTCCTCAATAGTTCCAAATTTTATTCAAAACATGCAACACCTATTGGAGCAACCTAGTTCTTGTCTCCTCCCAACCATATGACAAAGTGTCCACCCCCAAGCTAGAGGCAAAGTCTAGAAATACAATAGAAAGGGAAAAATGAAACATATTTCAAACTATATTGGACATCCACAAAGAATTTCACATGAAATATTGGAAACTGAACAAGTGAATCTACATAGCCACACTCACAGGGAACCCATGCCTAAGATTCTTCAAAGAGGGAGAAGGGAGATTCCCTTGCCTCTTGGGGAATTTTATAAATTTTCCCAAACATTTTGTGATCCATTCCATATTAATTAAATGAACATATCAAATTGTTAATAACCAAGGAAAGTCTAAATATATAGATTAAATCTTTGTATCAATAAATCAAAATGATAGTCTTCATGCACCAAAGTCCCCTCATGCACCATGTCCAAAACACATCACATAACAATAAATCAAATCATGGTCTATATAGTATCACAAGCTAGGCCCTACATTGTGGTTTTATTCCTTTCTTAACTTTTGTTTCCAACCATCACTTTCCTTAGCCTTCCATCAATTTATTTCTTATTTTCATCACCCGTGGGTCCATTCCAAAAGAATTTGTAAAAACAAGTCTTTAAGTTGGTAATCTTAAAAAAATCAAAGATATGCCCTTGCTGCTAAGCAATTGATAAGCAATTTCTAATATCATTTTCTTTATTTCTTATAATTTTATTACCTTTAGCCATATTTTTGAAGTTTAGTTTATCCATGCAAAACTATCTTGGGCATCTTATTAACAACAAAATTTTATTTGTGTTTTCTTGTAACGCGTGATCATAAGTTGTTTTCTTAATACAAAGAAAATACTAAGACCTACAATTATATTATTTTTTATGTATATATAGATTTAGAAGGATTTGATCAACATATGTGATGTATATTAATGTGGTTCTTATTTAAGTTACATATGGAATTCATTTAGATATATATTCCCTTCCATAATTACTCTTCTCTCTCACTCTACCCTCTTGGATATATGTATACTATGTAAGAGATATTAGAGTATACATCTCTAGACTATAAGTTCCCATTTCATCTTGTCAACAACCATCTTGCACCCTCCACTTGGGAAAATAAATTATACCCCAAGTCACCCTACAAGTATAGAAAGTAGGTTTTACACTAAACTAGGGGTATGCAACATATTACTTATCATCTTCACTCATCCAACAAAAAATGAAATACGATCTTTCCTATAGCCAACAATATTTAAATAAAAATCATGTCCAAGGTACACCTTCCTACCATCATATTCTTTTTATTTTGAAAATCAACCCTAATGTGAGGCAATCTAGAAAGAGATACCATAGTTTATCAACCATACATATTTTTAATCATGTTTCACTAAGGTTGAAGTAAAGATATCACCATCATCTTAGGACGGATTCTTGAACTCATCATCAAAATATCTCTTTTTATCTTTCTCTACTCCTTCGAGTGTCTTCTAAAATGGCTAGGATTGTCATAAGCCTTGGAATTACCAACACAATTGGAACTTCCATTGGATTTGGATCTAAACATTTCTTGCATCTTGTCCTCCTTATCTCTTTTTTCTTTATATCTACCATGAAAAACTAAGGCCTCCTTAGTAAATTTAAAAGTCCTTTTTCACATCTCTATAGAACATAATGATAACATCACCTAATCCATTTTCAAGTTATCGGTAGTTCTCTCAATATCCATGTATGACCAGAAAGGAGATATATAAATCATTGCAAGAATCTAAAATAGCAAGGTCCACTAACTATTATAATCCAATGTAACACTCTATCTAATCAAACAATAAAGAACAATACAACATAAAAGACAATAAATTGATACAATGATACCTTCCTTTCTATGTTATCCTTGAATGACCTTCATTGATCTTATCCATTTTAGCCTTTCTCTTAGAATTTTTGTGCACTATATTGCTTCAAGTTTAAATGAATATTTGAATATTGATAAAGGATCCAAAATCTCGAAGATTCATGGTTAGCCTTAAAAGAGGAATGAGGGTTGATTTTATAGAAACATCTGATTTAAATGAATGATTAGGATCAAAAATAGAACTGAAGAGATCAAGGGTTGGGAATCCTTGAGAGGAATTGATATTTCAACTAATTATTTGCATAAGGAATTATTTTCTTCATTAACTCACATTGAGTGGTATTGAATTGTTTTGATTGAGGAGAGAAGTGAAATTGATTAGTCACTAAAGTGGAAGAGAGTGTTTGTTAAGGACGAGGTGGAAATGCACGAGTTTAGTAATTAATTAAATGAATTAATAATCAAAGGAATGTGCAAGTAAGAATTGGATAACTAAAATAATTAATTTTATTTATTATTGAAGAAGTGGATAATGTTGAGAGAAAATAGGATAATTAAATAATTAAAGTAATTATTGAATTTAGAGAGTGAATAAATGTTAATTAAATAATTAATAATAATTATTTAATTAATTTAGAGGAATACATATAATTAATGATGTAATTAAATAAATATGATTTGTTTAATTAGTCTAGAAGATAAATAGGATTTAAGGATGTAATTAAAAATTAATCACAAAGATTAATGATAAAATGAATTAATCGAATAATATAAAATCATTTAATTAATAGTGGAATATGAATTAATGATAATAATTAAATAATTAAAAATTATTTAATCATTAGGAAAGGACGATAATTAGTGTTAAAATGTTACTCACAGGCTAGGACAATTTTAGGTATCTACATTTTTCCCCTTTTTGATACAATGTATTTTTAGAGCATTGTGTGAAATAAAATTCAAATAAAACATGTTCAAGACCTACCCTAGTATGCCCCGGTGACAACGAGATAGAGTGGTGCCCCCCCTTGGGAAATTTGGCAAAATTTCGAAAGAATTCAAAAAAATTGGAAATTTTTTTGGCAAGTTGATTTTAGTTGTTTAGGTGCATAGATGACAAAAAAATATGTTTATAGGTCAATTTGATTCTCCATATTAGAAATTTAGTGATGCAGATAGTGTGTCCAGTTATGAAGGGGGGTCCATTAGGGTTTGGAAGGTATATAAATAGGACTTTGGGCGCTCATTTTTCTTATTTGTGCATTGTGAGTTTGAAGATTTGAGAGAAGAGGAGTAAGCACTAGCAGTAGAGTAGCAAAGCAAAGTCAAGGATTCTAGAGGTGTCTCATTTTGGGTAACTCATGTGGACTTACAAATGGAGAGAGGGGTCAAAGGACATGGTATGTACCACTTTCTACCTTTAATTTTTTTTTTCTTGGCTAGATTTTAGGGCTCATAAATTGAGCAAATATGTGTCATTTTTTGCACCGCAAATGTAGTCATGAGCACCACAAGTGTTCATTATGCACCACAGCTATCAAAAATTCATTGTAACTATTTTGTGGGACCATAATTTCCTACGAGACACAAGTTTTTTTAGAGACTCAATTGTTGTGTGGCACCACAATTGTAGGGTTTTTTCAACACATTTTTTTAGCAACACACTTGTTAGACAGTGCACCACATCTATGAAGTAGAGGTGCAGTTGATAATGTGACACGTTTGTTAAGTATAGCAACACAACTGATTATTGGTCATTTAAATGCATTTTTAGGAAAAATTTCAAGGTTCAAAAGGTCTAATAGATTTAGGAATGTGTCCTAATTGATGTAATAAGTTGTTTCAATGTAGGCGAGGTTGTTATCGCTATATACTCAAGAGACTTAGTTGTCTTCAATGGTATTACATGATCATTTTTATGCAATTGATAGAGCTACTCTTCATGTGCTTGGATTATATTATGTTACCTTATTTCCTAAGATCTAGGATAATTGGGGATTGATTACCATACTAGAAGAGTGGTTGTATTCAAAGACTAGTTAATTCTATCTTCTTTCTAGAGAGGGAATTGTGACCTTGGAGTATGTATGGTGCATTCTTAAAATTCCCATTCATGATGAGAGGGTTGTTTACTATTGCAAGGTGTGCACCCTTGGTCTCATTGTGCTATGCAACACGACACTTGGGTTCGTGACATGGCTTAATCACCTCTCATGGACTCATTAACTCTAGCAGTTGTATCAAGCATTAACAGGTCGATCTTTTGGTGCAACAACAATTGTTCTTTGCAAAAATTGGTATCAAAGTCATGGTCACGGGGTGGAACCCCTCGCTTGTGATAAGGGGATTGTTGCAAGGTGTGTGCCCTTAGTCTCCTTGTGTCGTGAAACATAGTGCTTGGGTTCATGACATGGCTTAACCACCTCTCGAGAATTCATTAACTCTAGTAGTTGTATCAGACATTAATAGGTCAATATTTTGGTGCAACGGAAACTATCTTTGCAATAGTTTACAACCATGGCTCTAGATTGGATGTGATGCAATGATGTTTTGAGTTAGATGACCTTTGTGTAGAGGAGTACAAGATCGGGTGGGACACATTGGTGGATACATACAAGTGTCTGATTATTGTACTATGTAGTGCAATAGATAGTGTTTTAGTGGATAGGGGTTTCATGTTGTGAAGAACATGATGTGGATGAGTGTTACAATCTATGTCTAGGGCCTTGTTTCTTTGCAATCTTGTACTTTCAGCTACATGATGCTTAGCGTATAGAGGAGCTTTTTCAATTAATTGTGGGGTTACTTTTGCTCGAGACATGGGTTATTGGGAGCATATCATCATTTTCATACTAGTCATTGATAGAGACCTTCCTCTAGAATTTCCATATGTATTCATGTATGGTGGGGAAATTACTTAGAGACATGTAGGAGATGTTGGTTATTGGTTCCATTAGATAGACTTAGTGTGCCCCTTGGGATTATGACACAAAGCATCTACCATATTTTTAGAAGACTCGATATTTGATCAGTCACATAGTTCAAAGCCAACACATTATAGAGAGGTAGTTATCCATGAGGGTGCTTCGATAGTTTGGTGAGAAATTGGGTGCGCTTGTCGGTAGTGTTATATTTGCTAGGTTAGCTCAGGAGGTGGGTCACTAGGGACCTATGATGAGTCTAAATTTTTCCTTTTAAGAGTTTGATGAGTTACAACATGTTCAATGGGGTGAAGGACTAGAGGTTTTTGATGCCAGGATGACACTAGAGTATGATGCATGGTGGATACAACATAGGTTGACACCATTTATAGATATAGGTATGTCATTTCTACAAAAGAGACTAGGGAGAGGACCCAAAGGCAGACTAAGTGGGAGGGGGAGAGGGAGGGGGATGATGGAGGGAGAGGTGGAGGATGAGGGCATAATGGAAGTAAAGGAGGTAGAGATGGAGGATGTAGAGGTAGGAGAGGTAGAGGTGGGATTCCACCTGTCATTCCTGGATAGTCACCGCCCATTGTTGAGGATGTGTTTGCCAAGGTGGTGGCTCGAGAGGAGTAAGAGATACCTAAACTAGGGGTTCAAGATGAGGAAGCACAAGAGGATGTTTCTCAAGAGGAGCAAGATATGGAGGTGGATGTGGAAATCAACGACGGCCTTTAATACTGGAGGCAATCAGTATACGTCATAGAGGCGAGTATTGAGGTTAGAATAATTTAGGATGCCCCGGCGGCTACCCAAGGTAATGTAAGCGCAAGAATTCGAGTAGGCACAATCTGCTAAATTTGTGGATAGGTAGCAATAAATCTAACCGGCGGAGATTACCTTACAATTATCTAGGTAATAGAGGATCAAGTGAACTGTACTCAACAATTAGTTTTATTGAGTATAGTCATTGGGCCTTAGTACGTCAATTTTTCTCGGTTATCTATCAAGAAAGCGCAGAGAGGCAGCAGTATTATCAAGAGTTATATGAGTATGTGGTGCCACCATCACAAAGGGTACCAAGTTACACCCAGAGAAAGAGTCAAATTAGATCATATTCTTAGAGTTCAACTAGTAATGGATGGGTATCATGACCTAGGAGGTCACCATATCCACCCCCACAGTTGTGCATAAATCATGAGCAAATTGGCTAGTTAGAGTCAAGAACGAGGTAGGACATGCCATCCCCCTTAGTGGATAGGGGTAGCTTGAGATAGCCTGATTGATTTTGTATTTGGACATATGTATATTTTGATTGAGTCTACGAGCTCCAATTTTGATAAATATATTAGTTTTGTACTATGTCACATTTATATATATATAAGATGGATCACTTTTTGCAGTGACTACATTCAATGCATATTTGTTCTATATGCATGTTTCTATATAATGTGATCTATGTTATGCATTTTATTTCTATCTAATGGTTTCTATATGATGTGCATGTGTATTTATGATGTATGTTTATGCTTATGTATAGATGGATGCACATGATATTTATTTATACTTATATGTATGATGTGATGTATGGATATCCAATACTTATGATATATGATGGGGTTAATATATTTACATGAAAATATGTAGGATCAGACTATATTCTTATGACATGTTATTTCATGTTTTATATGATTCTACATAGATGGTGATTTTATAAAATATAATGCAATGCTATCTATTTTTTGTATTTTTATGCAATATGAATGAGCTATTATGTATATGATATTCTAACATGATTATGGATGCATGATGATATAGCTAAAGCATTTATTTTGTGTGTCATAGCATTCCAACAAGAGTTATTAAGGAGTGAACAATAGTTAGATGGACCATCCATACAAATCAAGATTGATGTATGATTGATAGATTTGAGCTTTTATTAGTGCACATTTATCATCATAGACTGTTATACTATGTGATAAGAATATGTATACTCACCAAATTATGAATTGTGATGGTTTTTTTTGCTTCTACTTGGCTAAAGATATTGATATATGGATAAGTGGATATATGTACACCAAGTTAAGACAAACCTTGGTGATTTTAGTATTCATTGTCAATATTTAGACACAAAAGACAAGGAGTACCCTAATTCTTACTAGTAACAATAGAACCTTATTGGAATATGTAAGGAAATAGCCACAAATCATGTTAACCTTGTGCAATAAAGCACTATCTAACCTTTACCTTGCATAGAACATTTATATTATGATTAATGGAACCCCAATCAAACACAAGGAAATTAGTTTCCCCAATCATATTATCAAAATGAACCACAAACAAAACTTGACCAAAAATAAGTTATGATCCATCATTGCTTCCTAGAATCACTTGTAGATATCCTTGAGTAGCATAGGTACATGACATAAGATAAAGGGGATAAAAAGATAAGAATAACTAGAAAAAATGAGTCAACAACCATTTAGATCTTCTTGTCAACTGATAAATTGTGTTGGTTTGATATGATTCAAAGTATTGTGCTTGATTTAAGGAGTGAAACATATCATATAAGATGTCTGGTCTGGTTTCGATAATAAAACCTATAAGACAAATGATATCTTGATAAAGATAGATGGAATTGATAGATACATAGGAAATTGATCAGCCAAGTTGAAGGCTAGTTTGGTAATTTAGTTTTTTGTTCAAAGATTTGTTAAGATAAATTGTAGTATGTTCTATTTGTGTCTAACCAACATGTTAGTATTGACAACGAATAGTTTTATTATGGAATATGGGTTGTGATAGGTCATAGTGATAGTAGCATTTGATACCATGTCCAAAATCCTTTTAAAATTTGGGTCAAGGATTGCCCCAGTTATGCATAGGACTAGTTATTACAAAAGAGATGGATATGGAAATTGGTTGCCACTAAATGTCATTCATTTTTAGGGAATGAGAGGGATGAGAAATATTTATTTTGAAAGAGCCTATGTTGGATTTATTATGGATGTAATATGATAAAATAATGATAGATGCTAGAGAAAATGATCGAGTACACATGGTGCCTATTTGCTAGGTTTTCACCATGGTAGTTATTCAAAGCACCACCAAACTAATTTTCACTATTGGACAAATTATTTTTCTTTAATTTTTATTTTATTTTATTTTTTATTTTTCTTGATATCATGTATAATATCTTTCAGGTTTTCATCAAGGTGACATTTTTTCTTTTAAGGAATTTGTTGATGTGGTGATCATGGTGGATTCTCTTTAGGAGATGCAAGCGGATGATTGATGGGTGGGTACAAATGGTATAAAATAGGAGATAATAAATGTGTTATGGTGCATGTGGGAGGAGCTAAAGTATGATCACCAAAATGTGCACTACATTGACCATCATACTTCCCCAGAAAAGGAGTTTGGACAACAAATAGATTAGAGCACATCCAGGGGTCATCATCAAAGGTACAATGAGTGAAATCTCCAAGAGACATAGAGTGATATGGTGGATTTATGAATATGGGTGAATTTGATAGAGTGTATGGATTGTGGAATAATGGCATGGATAAAAACTTAGGATCAACAATCTCATATCTTGATGGCTTCTTTTATAGATGCCCTCAATTTTTTGCAAGGTGTGCACCCTTGGTCTCCCTGTGTTGTGTAGCACAATGCTTGGGTTCATGACATGGATTAAATCCAATCTCCATGGATTCATTAATTATGGTAATTAGACCAAATAATATTGCACATGTTGATCTATTGCGCAACAACAAATCAATCTTATAAAAATGCAGGCATCGTGATCCTGTTGGTCATGTAGTTCAAACCCCACTGCATTTCTCGTAGGGACATGTAAGGATGCACCCTTGGTCTCCTTCTTGTGCTATGTAGTGCAATTTTCTTGGGTTCATGACATGGCTTAATCCACTTCCTATGGATTCATTCACTAGCATTGTATTGGGTAATTAACAAGTCAATATTTCCTTGGTAGTCATAACTGTGATTTTGTAAAATGATAGTTTTGTGGGTATAGCAAGGTACATTTGAGATTAATTTATAAGCCTTTCTTTCTCTTTGATTTTACCTTTTCTTTATCCAAACCTTTTCTTTGAATCTCTTTCTGTTACCTAGAATGGATTCTTCTTTATTTGACTTTGCACATTGTTTTGATAAAGATTTTTTCCTTCTTGAATTTTGATCTATACCCTTATGCTTTTGTGTTGATAATTGTTGATCCAGGTCTAGGAGACAAATGAAATTGGATGAGTTAGATGGAATGGAAAAGATGTATGATTAATGTATAGGATTAGCGATTTCCTCAACATATTCTTCGCAATTATTCCTTTTAGCACTAGTAATATCAAAGAAAACCCACTCGCACTCAACGAGTTGGCAAGAAAGTTCAATAGATGCAACACTTATAGATGCATACTCTAGCCCAAAATGCTTGAGATGGAAAGATGTTAGTTCATGCACATTACTGGAAGGATTATGACCCTAGAATGAAAGGGGATGCTTTGGGATGTCCTTGTATAGGATCATCCTAAAAGAGTGGGTTATCATAGATGTCCTGATCAAACATGGGATTATCATGAGCATCAGAGGATTGAGATAAATTGGGTAGTGGTGCAAGCTCCATTAGGTATCTTTGTAACTCATATTACCCAACTCAAATTTATTTGATATTAACCATGATTTATTAGGGAATGGGAGATGTCGATATTGATGGAGGCTCAATTGCTTTAGAGGAAGATGGTAAGGTAGTGTTGGTAAGATCTAATTCTCTAAGAAGATAGGATTTCTGTGAGGGTTTGTAATGCTCAATTTGATTCAAATTTTCTTGTATATTCACTTCAATTATTTTGTACATGAACTTGATGCATTGATGTATGGTTGATGGAATAGCCTAGATGAAATTGATCCATGGGCGTTCTAGGAAGATGTTATAGGGAGTATCAATATCTAGGATTTGAAATGTAGTCTCCACTATAATTAGTCTGACTTGGCTAGGTAATGTAATAGAGCCAATAGATTCTCCTTCAATGTCATCATATTCTTTGATTTGATCTTCACGTGGGAATTGACAACATCATCAAAATTGATAACACACTCAAGATTGTCGCTCTTGACAAGAATAGATGAGGCTTTATTATAGTTCGATTGGATATTGTTAACCATGTACTCATAAGTGACATGAGTATAATTGGCCTAGTTCTTATTTGTTCCTAAAGTAGAGGCTTTCCTTAATCCATAATTTTGCAAGGGATCTTTAAAGATGGTATGATCTACATTCGAGGATCCCTATGGATTATCAATTTCTACAACTCCCTATTCTATGAGATCCTGAATAGCATTCTTGAGTTCAAAATAGTAAGAGGTTTTATGCCCTTTATTTCTATTATACTCATATAAGTCATCATCATTCCACCAAGATCGTTTAAATGGTCCTAGTTCTATAGTGTCTTATTTTAGGGATTTGTATAGCATTTTATTGTAGTATTCTCTTTAAAACTAATTAAATATCTTCTCCTAAGAAAATGTATGTTTTTCATAGTTGGTTAGTCCTTCGAAGACTAAGTTGTTTAGTGTTTTGTACCATGTTAGTTTTTTGCTTATGATTCTATGGTGGATTACCATTATTTGATGTTTTGGGTCTATTAAGGCTGATCGCAGGATGATCTTTCTCAACCAATTTAGTGTCTATTATGTCATCATTCATCAATTTTTTTTGTTTGACCAAACTTTATTCTTATCATTCGAATTATTCTAGTAATTTTTGTTTTCCATAAAAATTTTGAATAACCCTTTTCCAATAAGGCATTTTTAATAGAGAGACCCTTTTCAATAACCTCTTTGAAGGTATTTGAGCAATTAATTTGCGAATGTAACATCATCTATTTATTAATATTTTCTACAAATATTTGTACTAGTTGCTTCTTTCGTATGTGACATGGACATTTACTAGAAAGGCTTCTCCACCTTTGTAAGAAATGTGAAGAACATTTCTCCTATCCTTATTTCTAAATATTTTATTAAATTGATTATGTTTATGTCATTTTGAAATGTTATACGAGAAGTGTTCTATAAAATTTTCCATCAATTCACTCCATGTTTTGATGCCTAATGGTCGGTATGCAAACCATTCAAGATCTTGACCTCCAAGAATCCATGGAAAATTCTCACTAAAAGTATGGGTGATCATAAGCTACATCCA
>VDFB02380426.1:0-70752 GCA_007258455.2 Sequoia sempervirens | reverse complement strand
TTTTGTGCCTAGAAATGTTCAAGGATCACAACCTTCATTGGAAGGTACTGGGTGGAATAGGGAGGTGCACAAAGAAGTAGACAACAAATTTTTGGTTTTATAACAACCTTCCCTTCAACGTGGCAAGGAGTCCATATTGGGAGTGTTTGGTGACAACATTGATAGTTGCAGTGAAAGGGTACAAGGCCCCTAGTCCAAGAGATATAAGTGGCAAGTTACTTGAAGATGCTATTGTGGATGCAAAAAGAATTGTGGAAGTTGAAAAGAAGCAATGGAAAAAGTATGGATGCTCAATTCTTTCAGATGGTTGGACAAATGGAAGAAACTGCACTCTTATCAATTTTACAGTGGCTTCAAATGGTGTGATGGTTTTTCTAAAGTCAATTGATGCCTCCAACATAGTAAATAATGCAGAAAATTTGAGCTTGATGTTGGAGCAGGTTGTTTTAGAGGTGGGCATAGAAAATGTTGTCCAAGTTGTTATTGACAATGCAACAACATATGTGGTTGTTGGTAGATTGCTTCAAGAGAGGCATCCTACACTTTTTTGGACCCCTTGTGCAACTCTTTGCTTTGACCTTCTTTTGGAGGACATAGGAAAAATTGATTGGGTGAAACCAATTGTAGAAGCAAGAGATATAACAAAAAATATATATATACTCACCCATTGGTTCTTTAATTGATGAGAGATCACACCAAGGGGAAAGAGCTTGTGCGATTAGGTGCTACAAGGTTTGCAACTAATTTTCTAACGTTGTAAAGTATCACTAGTTTATTGACTTCCTTGAAGTAGATGTTTGTGAGTCAACCATGGGTAGACTCAACTTACTCAAAGAAGGCTGATGAAGAAAAGATTGTAAAAATAATCTTTGATGGTCAATTTGCAACTAGAGCATTAGGGATTGTCAAGGTAACTTCAACTCTAATTAATTTTCAAATTGAATCCTTTAATTTTAAATTCTATAAGTATTTTGTTTCATTGTAAGGTGTAATTTAAATTTGGTTCTACTTTGTACTTTATAGGTGATTGAGCCATTGGTGTGGGTCTTGCACTTGGTGGATGGCGAGAAAAATGTGATGGGATATCTTTATGAGGCAATGGATAGGGCCAAAGAGGCCATCCAACACTATTATATGGGGGATGCAAATAGATTTGCCCCTATTTGGGAGATCATTGATTGAAGGCGGAACAATCAACTCCACCAACCCATTCATGCAGTGGGTTACTTTCTCAACCCCAAGTTCTACTTCTTTGATGGCTTCACGAATGCTAATGGGGAAGTTATGGAGGGCCTATTCAATGTATTGAGAGGATGACAACTGCATCTAAAGTGAAAAGCCTCATCCTTTTAGAGTTGCAACATTATAAGGTAGCTAGGGGGCCTTTGTTTTCTTCCAACTTATGTATATGAGGAAGAGAGATCCAAACACCAAGTAAGAAAAAGTGACTTATTAGAATATTGTTTAGTTACAAAAATTTGAATATCTTATTTGCAGGTTCTTGGTGGGAAGATTGGGGTGGAAATACCCCAAATTTGAAAAGGCTAGCCCTTTGAATTTTGTCTCAACCTTGTAGTGCTTTTGGCTTTGAATGCAACGGGAGTTTGTTTGATGCCATTCACACAAAGAAGCATAATAAGTTGACTCAACAATGCCTCAATGATCTTGTTTTTGTGCAATATAACCTTCAACTTCACACAAGAAAGGTGTAGGACTAGTCAGACGAACTCATCGATTTGGATGACATTGATCCCTACAGTGATTGGAACGTGTAGGATGATGAGGTCTCCTTGGATTGGATGACATTGATGTGGTGTGTGGGAGGAGAGCCACACCACCCACCATGGTGGATGTTTTGACAAGCAAGAGCTTGGAATTGAAAAGGAGGACCCACCCCCACCTAAATATTTCTAGGTTAGTGGAGCAGATGTAAAACTTGTAATGTCTAAGTTGCCTAGATATGAAATCTATGATGTATACTCTCAAATACAACCACTGGCAACAACCATATTGTTGTTAGTAGTCATATTGGTACATGTGCGCTTCACCAGTGTGGCTCATATGATGCAATTAGAATCCAGGTCAATCAAATCAGAAAACATTTCATGGTTTAGACCCATTTGATAGATTATATTGAATTTGCAAAAAGTGTTTTGCGAAATTTTATTACTTTTAAGCTGCCGAGACGTTGAGTCGTACCTTTCCGGCTGGCCTCGTAGTCCAGGCGTAATTAAACTATGGTTGAACCAATTTCCTAGCTGTGTCTCAAGGTAGTTCTAAGGTATCAAAAGATGAACAACCAGCTCTGCAAATGAACTATGTTTGTCAATCATGGGAAGGGGTAGTTTGGTAAGGTTCTGCCTGTAAGTGAATGTCAACATGGTGCACTGTAATTTTTCAAGGGAATCTTAGAGCCTAGTTGTTGGTCGTCTCTTGCCACATTTGCTGGCCTAGCATAATGGATTGTAGATTAATGTTGCAATATTATAGTTCATTACAAACTGTTTTATAATGGTCTCTTTTTGTCACATGTGGGATATTGCTGATCTGTTCGGGATAACGAGGATTGTTCACTTGCAAGTTTCCTTATTCTGTGAGTTTGTATGTATGTGTAGTCTTTGTTCCATTGTGGACATCAGGAATGTATAATGAAGTATGTTTGTAAATCATGGAAAGGGTTAGTTTGGTAAGGTTCTGCCTGTAAGTGAATGTCTCCATGGTAGGCTGTAATGTTTCAAGGGAATCTTTGAGCCTAATTGCTGGTTCTCTCTTGCCACATTTGCTGGCCTAGTGAAATGGAGTGTAGATTAATGTTGCAATATTATAATTCATTACAAACTATTTTGTAATGGTCTCTTTTTGTTACATGTGGGCCACTGTTGATTTGTTTGAGATAACTAAGAATGTTCACTTGCAAGTTTCCTTATTCCGTGAGTTTGTATGTATGTGTAGGCTTTGTTCCATCACTGATTTACAGGCATGCCTGCATCCTCTTTCCTAGCTATAACTCTGTTGCCCAATGGAGTAGGCACTACTTTAGGAGGTGAATAACCAAACATATTTCATTTCAACTCTCTTTTGTTAGTTGTAGCAGTAGCTTAGGTTCCACCATGCTTGTATGATCTAGTGATGCAACTCATGATGTATTTTATGCTGTCCTGAAACTGACAATTTTTTTGTGGAGCATGCTAGTGTGTTCCTTCTCTTCCATGTGTATGCAATACTAATTGGAGTCATTAGTTGGGGAATAATTCTGATATTATTTTTTGTTGCACGGAAAGAATAAGTTATCATCTGCTTTTTGGGGGTCTTATAAGTTTATATGTAGCCAACGCTGACATGATCTTAGTGACAAATTTTTGGGATCATAGTATATTGGGTATGCCTGCTTAAGGGCTTTGAGTTTAAATGCTTATTTCTCTTTAATTGTTTTGTTGTGGTGAGCTCAGGGAATACTCCCCATGGCCTTGTAAAGCCTAAATCTGAAGGTAAGCTTGTCCACTCATAAGAATTGATTCATTTGTGCCACTATATGATCAGAAGTCCCGCGCATCACATATATCGACAATCCTTGGCCTTAGGTTTTGGTGCAAGTCTATAGGATTTGTAGAGATGAATGTTTGAGCACCTAGAGCCTTATCAAGATCAGTTCTGTGATGCAACACAAGGTACAAGGACAAGTGGACCAAACTCATACAAGACATTTCAGAAAACATATTGCTTCCTGAAAAAACAAGAGTTTGTCTAAACCTTTTTTTTTGGTGGGGGAGGGGGATAGGGTTGGAAGCTGAAGAGACACTTGGCTAGATCAGTTATCAGTGATTAACCTGATTATGCTTAAAGTGTCTGAAGACATATTTGATATTTCAATTAATTTAGTGTCATTGTGGTTATGAAAAAGTATCATCAAAAGTCTTACCTTAGGTTGCCTTAGACTTTGTGCTCAGTTGTTTTGATATTAAAACGTCATCAGTCTATTGCAATTCATAGTTGTTATTTGCATATATGGCTAGTTGGATATTGCTGTTATATTCTGCAAACTGCTCGTCAGTTTTACTGCTTAATGTCTTTCCAAACTAGCCTACCTAGTCTCTTAATGCATGCATGAATCCATTAGGGTATCTTATTTAGTGATGGCCTAGTTTCAAGTATGGATTAAAAACTCACAAATAACTCATCCGACTTGTGAGTTCTTGTGAGATAAAACTGCTCCCAAGGAACTTGCCCAAACACTTGGCTGTATTTTTTGCAGAAAATCAGGGAGTTAATTGCCATAATGTGGCAAAACTTGGCAAAAAAATTGCTTGAATCCATGAAGATGTTGCAGTGCGTTGTTGCCGGCAGCGTGTGAAAACACCGTATAAAGGACATGAAATGTAGGAATTGTGCTGTGTGAAGACACCCTTGACCATGCACAAGACAAATGCAAACCTGCTGGCACATTTTTCTGTCACAGCTTGTCGAGGGCACTTCTTCCATTTGAGGGCATGTTGTCTGATTGTGAGCGGGTGATTAAACATCTGCTGTTTGTCTGTGTGTTGGAGGGCTTCCGATCACAAATGGGTAGCTTGCAGTCACAAATGGGCAGTTTACAGTCACTTGCCAAGTGGTGGTGACTTTTTGCTGAATTGCCAAGTCAGAGACAAATTTGGGACTGCTAAGTTTTGCCGAGTGACAAGTTTTTTAACTATGGTTTCAACTTCAAGCATTGTTGAGGGGTTTTAGATATATGAACTTAAGCTTAAAATTTAAACTGTATCTGCAATTTGGATATCCTCAATTACTTAGCTCCCTTCATTGTTGGGCATTTTAATCAATCATTATATTTATTTAAGATTTGCTTTTGATGCTTTTGAAATTATTTGCCAGAAGTTCTAAAGATTATTCAAACTTTATTTTGAAATTGATTCCTAAATTTATGTTTGTTTCCACGATCATATCAGTGATTAAAAGTTAGAAGTTAAAACCAATGGTGCACCAGAAATGAAGCCTTTTAGTAATTGCGTACTTTTGTTGGTTGTATTATTCTATCCTACAGGTATGAGGCTGTGGAGTTACGTGATAGAGATGAAAACAAGTACCTGGGAAGGGGTGTTTTAAAGGCTGTAACAAATATCAATGAGAAGATTTCCCTTGCTTTAGTTGGCATGGATCCAGTCATGCAAGCAGAGATTGACAAAGCCATGATAGATTTGGATAAGACAGAAAATAAGGTACAGCTGCTTTTTAATTCTGACTTTTAACTTAGATTACTGTATTTTACATGAAAACAAGTACCTGGGAAGGGGTGTTTTAAAGGCTGTAACAAATATCAATGAGAAGATTTCCCTTGCTTTCGTTGGCATGAATCCAGTCATGCAAGCAGCGATTGACAAAGCCATGATAGATTTGGATAAGACAGAAAATAAGGTACAGCTGCTTTTTAATTCTGACTTTTAACTTAGATTACTGTATTTTACATTAAACAACAATTTTAAATTCTAGCTATTTGATTTGGGAACACTTCACACCATAGTTGGAAAACTCAGCTCGGCAAAAAACTCGCCAAGCCCAAAATTGGCGAGTCAACAAAAACTCGCATTCTCATGCGGAATCCTGATGGCTAAAAGCCTGAAAGTCTGATACATGAAAACAGTAAAACTAGAAGTAAATACTAAATAGTAACTAAATACAACATTTTAGACTTTCCTCTTCCCTAGTCTAGCAGCAGCTAGGGAAGGGGTGGGTCCTCTAGTCCTGCTGCGTGTGTGTGGTGGCGGTGGCAGTGCTACTGCTGCTGGCTCCTCGGTTGGCATGGAAGGCTGTGGCTTAGGCTCGACCACCATCCTGGAAGTATCTAGCTCTGGCAATGACTCATCCACATCCTCATGAATGTCCTCCAACCCTACATCTCCTGATGCACCCACATCCTCCATTGCCTGTTTCTCGAAGTCAAGGATCTCGTCTGCGGTAAAAACAATGGAGGGTTCTCATCTCGCCTTGTCCAATCACTGTAAGGATCTATCTCATCTAGATCAATAGGATCCGGTGATTTTTCTTCTACTCTCTTTGTGCGCAACCGAAGGTTGTATTGCACAAAGAAAAGGTCATTGGGGCGCTTTTGTGCTAACTTGTTCCTCTTCTACGTGTGAATAGCCTCAAACAAGCTCCAATTGCGCTCACAACTAGATGCACTACAAGGCTGCAATAGTATGTGGAAGGCAATTCTTTGTAGATGTGGGGCATTTCCACCCCAAGTTTTCCATCAAACCTTTGCAAAATAAAATAAAATATTGAAGAGTTAGAAAACAAAGTCAAAGACTCAAAACACATTTTATCAAATTATAAGATGCATATGAAATAAACTTAAAAGTTAAAAGTTAAAGACTCCCAATTTTATACCTAGTGGCTGAGTGGTTCTTCCTCTAATAGCTAGCTTTGAAGAAAAGAGATTACCCCTTGCTTCCTTGTAGATATCCAACTTGCTGACAATGAGGTCTCTCACCTCAACCTTGGATTCCATCCTCTGAATGCATGCTGTGAGCCCCTCCATAACCTCTCCATTAGGATCGGAGAAGCTCTCTGAGAAAAGATAATTAGGGTTGAGGAAGTACCTTGCTGCATGGATGGGTTGGTGGAGTTGATTGTTCCACCTCCTATCAACAATCTCCCATATGGGATCAAATTTGAGGCTGCCCCCCATGTAATAACTTTTGATAGCCTCCTTGGCCCTATCCATGGCCTCATAAATATATCCCAATGGGTTTTGATCCCCATCTACCAAGCGGAGGACTCTAACCAAGGGCTCCGACACCTAGATTAAAAATACAAAAAAATCAAAGTTAGAAATTTATAATGAAAGGCTTAAAGTTAAATTAAAAAAAAAATATTATAATTTATAATTATATGATATATTCAACTTGAGTTTAAAAATTAAAATGAAAGTTTTGAAGTTACCTTCACGATCTCTGTAGCTCTTTGTGCAAACAAGGTGTCGAAGACTATTACTGAAACTCTCTCTCCTTCGGGCTTCTTTGAATATGTGGAGTCATTCCATGCTTGACTCACAAAGATTTGTTTTAAAGAGGCCAAAGAACCCAAAATGCTTTGCAATGTTAGGAAAACTGTTGCAAACCTTGTGGCACCCAATCTTACCAACTCTTTCCCTTGCGTATGCTCTCTCATCAAATTAAGAACCCAAGGGTGATTGTAGATAAATTTTGTGATGCTCCTTGCATCATCTACAATTGGTGCCACCCAAACAAGTTTGCCTATGTCCTCCGAAAGAAGGTCAAGGCAATGGGCCGCACAAGGTGACCAAAAGAGTGATGGATGTCTACTCTCAAGCGTTCTCCCAGCTGCCACATACGCTGCTGCATTATTCGTGATGATTTGCACCACAGTATCAATCCCCACCTCCACGACAACTTCCTCCAACAATGTACACAATGTTTCTGCAGTTTTTATCTTGTTGGAGGCATCCACCGATTTCCAAAACACTTCACCTTTGGAAGCAGCCAAAAAATTAAGGATGGTGCGGTTTCTCCCATCTGTCCACCCATCAAAAAGAATGGTGTAGCTATATTTCTTCCATTTATTCTTTTGTTCTTCCACTACATGCATTGCTCTTTCGGTTGCATTTGTGAGCAACCTGCAAGTAAAAAGTAAAAAAATTAAATAAGTACAAAATTGTAATTTTTAATCAAAAAATAGCTTGAATTCAACATAAATTAATTTAAATTAAAGAATATAAACTTAGCATAAAATTTAAGTTGACTAACCTCCCACTCAAGTCTTTGCGAGAAGGTGGCTTGTAGCCTTTTCCCGCAACTGTCAATGCGGTAACCAAATTGTGCCATTAGGGACTACTTGCCACATTGAATGGTATGTTATTGAAATACCGGAAGTCTGCACATGCCATGTCGGCATGTTGATGCACCTCCTTATTCCACCCTGTAGCCTCCAATGACATTTGTGCTCTTGGTGTGTTTCACGACACAAAAAAACTTTGTGGTGTGCGTGAAGATGTAGGTAGTGGTGGTGGCACTCTATTCGAAGTAGAGGAAAGGGGGGGCCTAGAGGACGGTGTGGCTGTGGCTATGTGTAATGTCCCCAAAAATTGGACAGAGTGGCTTAATTATTTAATATTCCCTAGGTCTTAAATTATTCTCAAGAGGGGGATATTAAATAATTAATAAATCATATTATAAGTGACCCATTGAAATATTTATAAAAAGGGAACATTAGAAAGTCACTTATTTGTTGTTTAAAAAAAAGTGACTTGAGGAAATATTTAAAATATGCATTAAAAAGTCACTTTTGGATTTTGAATGGAAAAAATATAATGAGAAAGGAGCTCATTTGGTCGACCAACTTTGAAGACATATTTTTCTCACGGCAGAATGAACCAGTTCTTCTGGTTTTTGAAAAACCCTACATCTCCCATTTCGGCTGTGGAATACCAGCTCTAGTTGGGACGGAAAGTGAAGGATCATTTGAGCAATTGCTAAGCAATATCCTTGGAGGCGTGAATATTTGGAGCTCTTTTACCAGTTGACTCCTGTACACATTCGAGTCATCTAATCTGGAACAGCGTATCAGTTGCTTCAGCGTGCATTCCCATTGGGTAAATATGTGAAAGTCTCCTTCCAGGTCGTGGGAGTCTGAGCAGCTGAAACGATTCAGCCTGGGTTGTTTTCAGGTCTTCACCAAGGCATCTAGGAGGAGACGTGACTCTTTTTTTTGACACAGGCATTCTCTATGAGACAAAACCTGGGGCATATGAGGGTCGTTTGGGCTCTTTAAGATAAGTTATGACAGAAAAATGGAATGACGTGTCTAGCTGGAACAATTGGTAACTTATCTAGCCATGGCGTGATTGCTTCAGTCAAGCCGTCTCATTCTTCTTCCATTTTGGTTCTTTCCCAGGCGCTGGAGTCATTTGTAAGTGATTACTATATTCTGAGACTCATATTAGCATTGTATTAAGTCAGTATAGTCCAGAAATCTCACTGTAAACAGTCATAGGTCATGTATGGTTGAAAATAGGAGTTGCTGTTAATTTATGACAGTCACTGGGTACTCTGAAAATGACATAATAGATTGTTGTTAGCAACTCTATCATTGCTCCTTAAGGTTGTTACATCCAAGGAAGTTTATAGTGAAATGTTGAGAGTCCTGTACTGTGCAGACCTGGTTGTTAAGAAAGAGGTTCTTATGTTTTATTGTTAATGAAATGCAAAGTATTCCATCAAGTAACTAGCACGTTTCATGATCATATGCTTGAACCCTTGAATGCAAGTATCTTGGTGATACCACTTCTTGTCTGATGAAACAAAGTCTTCAAATCTGCATTGAGAGCCCAGGAAATACCTTGAACTAAAAAGAGTAAATCTGTCTTGCAAACTACTGTAACTCAAGCTGAGGATATTAACTCTTGCTACCTATTATTAACTTGTTCAGTGATGTGGTAAGGGGTTTGAGAGTTAGTAAATGTCCTGCTGTATTTACCTGTAGCTGTTGTTCATGAATTTCAGTCTGCACCTTGCTCAGAAAGGTGTCTTATAACGTTGTCATAGGGTTCACCACTTTAAACATGTCAATGTAATGTATTGTCAATATTACCCAGAGGTCTGATATGGTCTTTAGCTGTGTGTAATATCTTCTTCAAATGGCTTTATGAGTTTGTTAAGGTCTGATTGGAATTTCTGGGTCAAACTTGTCACTTATCAACTCTTCAAACTACTCCCAAGAGTCTTTATTTAAATTTGATATGATAGTTCTGAGGGTGCCATGCTATTTCAGTTAATGAATTCACATTATGCCACAGTCTGAGTTCACAAGGGTATGTTGCTAGTCTTCTGTTTTCATGATGCAAGTATTGTTGTGCTGAGTTGACCAAATTGAGAATCTATCAAACGGAGAAACAAACGAAAAATGTTACACCTTCCGTAACGGGAGTTTACACTATGCCATGAGCGCGAATCCATGGACCACGAAGAGAGCCCACAATGCCAATATCTGCCTCCTCATCCGACTCTATCTCCACTTGCTCGGGCTCCTGACCATGTCCACTAGCTATTGTTGCTTTTGTTCTCTCCCTTTGCGTTTTTCTTTCCTCGGCAGCTGAAAGTAGGGCAAGCCTCTCTCTTCTAATCTCTTCTTTTCCCTTATCACAAGGCTTGGCATCACGCTGAGGAATGCTTGCAAAATGGTATTTGAGGCGATTTATGCCTGCATGATATACATTCTTACATTCACTGCAAACAACTGATCTAGGTATTGGCCCTCTCATAACATACTTCCATGTAGGGTCTCTAGCTCCTAGAGGACGAATGCCTAGTACCCATGATGGTGTGGGCACCGATGGGGCGGAGCCTGAGGTTGAGCCTGAACTTGAACCTGAAGCACCAAAAGCCATTATAGTGCGTATTCAACCTACACATACAAAAAAAATGTACAACATATTAGATTTTTAATACAAATTTAAAAAAAAAAACCTAAATCATTAAAAAATCTCTCTAAATTTGATTTAAATTGATACAAATGTGTTTAAATGAATTATAAATTAACTAATCTAAACATTCTACACAAAAAATGAACCTAGGTCTGAAAAAATAAAAAAACAGTGAAAATAATGAGAAAAATCAAGAAAAAAAATGGTGATGAATCTTTTTTTTGGATTCTAAATGCAAAAAACTTGTTTCGTTGTACTTTATGAAGTTTTTTTTCAATTTGGATTGAATATTTTGCAACAAGAATGAAAAAAAATGATTAATCAAAAAGAAAAAAGAAAAACCAAAACCCTACCTATGATTCGAATTTGCCTTGAAAATCTGCACAAAAATGCATTTGAATCCGCTCTTCTCGATGGAAAATTGTTGCAAATGGTGTCTTCTTGCTTGGTGGGGGGGGGAGGCGAGGTTTGGTCTCCACACAAAGTTTCAAGTGTTTTTGAAATGAAATGAACCTTCAAAAAGACATTGCTATTTATGTTTATGACGCAGCCGTGTTTTTCCGTCGGACTTGCGAGTTTTCGGCGAGTACTCGCCCAAAAAACTCTGTGAGTTAACATTGAAAAAACTCGGCTAGAGGAAAAACTCTCGAGTTTTTTACGACTCGGCGAGTCTTCCATCTTTTCTTCATACTATTTGCTACAGGTGGATCTAAGTAGTTAAAGTAAGAGACTCTACCTTTTAGGAGTATATTGTAGACAACAGGTTGCCAAATATAATCAGTATGAGAAATAGGTTTTATTTTAAAATACTATTATCTTAAATCTTGGCATCACTACATGGAGTTGCGTCATAGACTAGAGTATGTTATTGTGAACTAGTAGAAAGAGAATTTTTCAAATCTAAAATCCAATAGGCATCTAGATTTTCCTGCTATTTGAATCTAATATCCCATGGATGTATGCATTTTTCAACAGAGTGATATTAAACATATTACATATGTCTGCCTTGCTTCTGTTCAAGAATGGTACTTTAAAGTTTCTCTTAAATTTGCTTTCTCATCAACGCATATAAGTTGTGAGCCACTTTCATGTTTACAAATAACATTCGCTTAACATTTGGACTTCGATAAAGATGTAAAATAGAGAAAAATTGGGAGCTTCCCTAGGAAAAAAAAGATGATTAGTGATGAAAATGTTCTCATCATATTTCTCTACAAGATAACTCCTAAAAAAATTCTGCTGTCTCATAGAGGCTTTTCCATCTAGTAATGTCCTATTTGCTCCCCTTGGCTGTATAGTTATCATTTCCTGTGCATGTTTAGAGTGTTATCATATTTATATTGCTCCAGGATTTTGTTATGTTCTTCCTTTACTTGAAGAAATGCATAGTTTGACACAAGGAGTTTCTCTACTCCTCTAGGTACCTCCTTAAACGAATTTGATGGTATCGTATCATTTCTTCTTGCATTGTTTTATGTATTTACAATAATGTAGGTTCAGGAAAGTCATGTGTGCCTCATATAACACTAACACACTGTCAGAGTACATGATCTACTTTCACATCCTCAACCATGGTCTATTTTTCACTCATATGGGACCATTAAATACAAGATAGCATTCCGTAACAACCTCCCAATGCTAAAGATATTTCATTTCACAAATGAATTTGGTAACATCAATGTGGAACTATTCAATTAGGTCTCTTATTGCCTCAGCTTGAAGTGGGTTTATAACTTTATTGTGATCTTAGTTAATAGAGCCCCACACAATCTCTCTTTAGAAATATAGTTGGCACCAACATTCCTTGATAATAATTTCTTAAGTAAAATGGATTGCATGTCAGGTGATGAATTTGCTGCATTCCAAAGTAATCTTGTCCAATCATTTGCATATAGATGCTTGTGACAATATTTCTGTCATGCAACTATTGCCTAAACAAATGAGTATTTTCATACAGAAAATTGATACTAAAACATTATCCCTTAATTCATTATTATATTTCAATACAATATGTGTGTGTGGCTATTTGTATTCATGGAAAATATGCTTTTGAAGGAGTGTGTATGTGCATGGTTGTGCATGTATCAATGTACTTCTTATATAATATGGATGATATAATATATGAAAAAGGTTTATATTGAAAGTATTAAAGTAATATTGTAATATTTAATGGTCATCTTAGTTGTTAGTTACTTTCAATTAATTTAGATTGCTTTTTCAGTTAGTTTTAGTAGCTTCCTGTTTTTGCTTTAGTTCACGATTGTTTCTTTTTAGAAACATTGTCTTGTAATCTATTATTAAAGGAGCATTCCTCTCCTTTGTTTAATACGATAATCAATTACCATTTCATGGTATTAGAGTAGAGGTTATTTTTTGGAGAATATTTTCTGCAATAAAATTCGTTGTTTTTTACCTAAAAAATTTTTGGAAATTTTTTGCTTAATTTTTAAATAAAAATCGCGGGTTTACTCAACTGTTAAAAATCACAAGGTTTTCTTTTTGATAATCGAGGTTGGTTTTTGACGAATTTTTTGATAAAATTCGTGACTTTTTCTACCTAAAAATTTTCCAGTTTTGCTTAATTTTTTTTAATGAAAAATCTTGTTTTTTTTTTTTTTGCTACTGGCTAATTGTGACCTTTGAGCCATCTGTTTTGGACGATTTTTCTTGAAAATCATGGGTTTGTTATGGAAATCGTGGAGGTTTATTTTGCATCAGAAATCGTTGGTTTTGTAGGTACTCTTGGTTCTTCTGCGCGACCTAGGCAAGTTTGGTTTCTACGCGACTTCTTACTGCTGGGTTTTCCTGTTTTGAACTGTGGATTTCTTTAGAAATCGCGATTGCAACATGCGTGAAGGTTTTTAAAAATCATGACTAGTGTTTCTGCACGTCCTCTGCAAAAATCGTGGGCATTTTTGTGGGTCTGGGTGGGTGTTTTGGTGGCTACGTGTGGCGACCTCTACAAAAATTGTGGGTGTTTGTTCTTCCGCATGAGGCCTCTTCAATTGCTATTTGGCGACGGTTTTTTCCTGGAGACTTGCGATTGCACAAACTACCAGGGTTTTCTGCTCCCAGCTAGGGTAGATTTTTGATAAATTTTTGTGCTGCAATTTCCTAGGGTTTTTGCATTTTTTGACGGATTTTTTTAAAAATCTGTGCCTGTTCAGCAATTCGTGGCTAGGGTTTTTGGGTGAGTCTGCATTTTGATGGTTTTTTGTCAACAAAAATCGTGTCCCTGTTCTGTTGAATATTGTGGGGTGTTGATGCTTTTTTTCAAAAATTTGTGGCTGAAGTTGAAGAGCTTCATTTTTTTCTCAATTTTTGGACAAAATCGTTCTATTTTCTAGCCTTTGATTTTTGACGATTTTCTAAAATCGTGGGATTCGTGTTAGTTGATTGCCTCAAGATTCGTGCCAACTAATTACCTTGTTTTTTGAGTCTTTGGAAAATGTGAGGGATGGCATCTTTGACCAACATCATGTTGGAAAGTAGCCAAAGGTTCAACGGTAAAAACTATAATACTTGGAAGCAGAGGATGCTTACCATTTTTCAAGTATCGGTGTTTAGATTCGCTTGCTTTGGGTATAAAAGCTCATCGCACCACTGTGGGAAAGGACTAGTACAAATATGATGGTAGTAATCAAGAGGCGATTATGCTTCTCAAGTTATCAGTCACTGATGAGATGCTTCTAGAAATACCATATGGCAAGACTGTTGTGGAGATCTGGAAACACTTGAAGGATCTTCATGAAACCTCAGACAAGGGCAGGGCTTTCCTCCTTAAAAATATGTTGTTCTCCATTATGATGGATGACAAGATGTCTTTGCAAGATCATCTCATGAAGGTCAAAGACATTCACAATCAACAAGAGGCCATTGGTCGCAAGATGGAAGAAGAGTGGTTATCACGCTGAAAAGTTTACCACGATCCTACAAGAACTTCATCGAAACTCTCAACATTACCTCCACCAATGTTGACTTGAAGTTTGATGACTTGTGCAACAAGCTCTTGCAGCAGGATAGGTGGAAGAAGTAGTTTGGGAGCAACAACGACACTCCCAGTGTTGAACAAGCTTTTATTGCCAAGGACAATGGCAAAGGCAAGTCCACTCAGCAGAAAGGACAAGGCAAATCAGAGGATAGCTCCAAGAAGTCTATCACACGCCACTACTATGGTAAGATTGTTCATATGAAGAAACACTGCGGGAAGTGGTTGGTTGATCAAAAATTCAACTAGGAAGGGTCTCAATAGAAGGCTCATGTTGCAGAGCATACTGAGTAGAAGGAGTTTTCCTTTTATGCACTAATAGCCAAATGACCAACAAATTATGGATAAACTTGGTGTAGTTAGTAGAATGGCCATTAAGGGAGGGTATTAAAGTAATATTGTAATATTTAATGGTCATCTTAGTTGTTAGTTAGTTAGTTTACTTTTAGTTAACTTAGATTGCTTTCAGTTAGTTTTAGCAGCTTTCTGTTTTTGCTTTAGTTCACGATTGGTTCTTTTTAGAACATCATCTTGTAATCTATTATTAAAGGAGTATTCCTCTCCTTTGTTTAATACGATAATCAATTACCATTTCAGAAAGGGTCCGAGTAGCTTAAGCACCATTGTATTGTAATTTATATGCTAGAAAATTGACATTTTTCACTTCTACAAACACTTGTATGGAGATATCTCAATGTTTTGTGATCATGCTTATTTATTTGGCCTATTTTGGATGTTATGGCGGGTTATTATGGAGATAGTAATACCATGGATCAATTTGTGAGAGGATCCAACAAGCTTATAAACTGAGCTTGTTTTGACAAAATGACATATTCAAAGATTTTGACTTTTACTTTGTTATATCGACAAGAGCTTAAATTGATTTATTGACAAATTGTCTCAAAATATCATTCTAGAATGATAAAGTGTTGGTTGAATTTTTTTAGTATGAGTATATTTAATTACCACTAATTGTTTTTTACTCTAAAGCATCATATAATTCACAACTGTATGGTTAATTTTCACTTGTAGAAAGTTCAAGTTAAAAGCTATAATGCATAATGATATTTATGAATTTAGGCTAGAATTAATTTAGATAATATGAAAGAAGAATGTTAGTATAGTTATTGAGAATGGTATCTCAATGTTTTGTGATCATGCATGTTTATATGGTCTGTTTTGGGTGTTCTGACGGGTTATTATGGAGATGGTAATACCATGGATCAATTTGTGAGAGGATCCAACAAGCTTACAAATTCAGCTTGTTTTGACAAAATGACATATTCAAAGATTTTGACTTTTATTTGTTAAATCGACAAGACCTTAAATTGATTTATTGACAAATTGTCTCAAATACTATTCTAGAATGATAAATAGTTGGTTGCAAATTTTTAGTACAAGTATATATAATTACCACTAATTGTTTTTTACTCTGAAGCATAATATTATCACAACTGTATAGTTAAATTTTACTTGTAGAAAGTTCAAGTTATTAGCTATAATGCAAAATGATATTTAGGAATTTAGGCTAGAATTAATTTAGATACTATGGAATAAGAATGTTAGTAAACTATTTGAAGCTTAATTGAAGTGTTTAATTTTATTGAGAGGCTCTGGGTTTGCTGCATTTATGTTTAATAAGTTTGAGTTTTTGAGTCTAACCTTGTGACCCATTTTCAGGAAAGAACTAAGATGTTGATACACTATAAATTCTATTGCTAGAATAGTCCTATGTTCTATGGAATGCATCCCCATACCTTGTTTCTCTGTACCTGCCATGCTGTTCTGGTCCCCTTATTCTGGTACCAATGCTATTTTTCTTGTTAAATATCATTTATACATGGTATCCCCCGTTGTGTGTTTCCCTATTTTTGTAATGTCCTCGTTTTCTAACTCACCTTACAAAGATTAATCAATTTAATTATTTAATGTTGCTTGACAAAAAAGTATATTAAATAAGGTAATATTAAATAATTAGATTAATGAGGTGAAATAAAGTGATGCAAAGGAATATTTAAAAGACATTTTAATAAAGTCGCTTTAAAATAAAGTGCTAATAAGTTTTGGCGGGAAAATTAAAAGGAGTTATAAAAAGGATGGAAGAGCTCATTTGTGCATATGCTGGATTATTGTTTTTGTTTGGTTTCTGGTGGAGCTCTTTGGAGTCTGAAACCCTAGGTGGGAATTCCGACGGGTATGTAGTTTCGGTGGTGAAAGATTCCACCGTAGCTAGATTCAAGCGGATTCATCTAGGATTCACACTTGCACGATAATGCAGTTGTTCTAAATCTGCAGGTCTCTTGTGGAGACAAATTTGTGGAGTAACGATATACATTTCTTGCACATTGGAGATCGAGGTTATCACTCAGATTGGAGGGCATTTGCACAGTGAACATTGGCTGCCATATTCTTGCATATTTGGGGTTGAAGATTTCATGTTGCTGGTCGACTAATATTGAAGGGTTTATATTGTTGATGGAAGTTCTAAGCTTACATTGGATTGGATGTGTGGATTAAAGAGTTCTATTGGTGCAAATACTTGAGCTGGGTGAATGCATTTTTCCTCCTCCTTGGTTTGGGTGTGAGAACTCCTGAAACTTGTGTCGGCTAACACTCCTGCGTGGCATTCTATCTTCCATTGTGGAGGTGTGATATACTTTCTTGTGGTTGTGGTACATTGCTAAGGTGGCATTTGGATTGTAGAAGGGTCACGGGTCTGATTACAGGCATATTGCCCCTCATCTTTGCTGCCATGGGACTGTGAAGAACGACGTGGGTTGTTTTGAGTGTGGGGGTCTAATGTTGGACATGGATTATGAAGTTGGCGGCTGCTAAAGCCAATCGCTGTCTTCCTCTTTAGCATGCCAGGCAATAGCAAGTTGTGGGTCTGCATTTAGTGGCACCATATTCCCGAGGCTTGTAATTGGTATTTATGTATTTTGGATTGTGTTTTGTATTTTGGGAAATATACATAAAAATATATGTTGCTGCATCTTGTTATTGTTCAGAAAGTACTATTGGAATTTCTATGCCTCAATAAGATGGATGCATCTATAGTTTAAAATGATGCAATGGATGAAGTTGTTATTTGCTGAGTTATTATATTCATCTTGCAAACTTCATAAATCTGAAATTGAACCAGGTTATTGAGTATGCCAATAGTTTGACAAAATGTCTCATATATCAAACTGAGAAATATCGAAAATTATCGTTCAAACTCAAGGGGGCTTTTATAGTGGTATTAGAGCTATGCATCCTGCTAGCTTGAGGGAAACAATGGAAAGTTATTTTAGATTGCTTGTTGAGTGACTGACACTCATCTATTTCATCCTCAACAAGTTGTTGGTTTGGGAAAATGAAGTCAAATCAAGAACTCATGGCAGAGTTTTTGCAAGTCTTTTAGAGATATCATAAGAATCTAACAACATTGTTAGAGCATCTTGAGTTGTTGGAGCCTCACTTAGCAGTTGGGAAGGAAGAAGACGGGTTCAAATCTGAAGTGGTTGGTGATGTGAATGCCTCACCTCATGATGGACGGTTGACAGAACCCCATGATGACTTTTTAGCAATGCATGCATCTATTCATGTTGAGGATGTGTGCAATGAGATGGACAAAACGACAGTCTTTAATACACCATAAGAGCTATCCTATGAGGTTGACCACACTAGTGCACATGACAGGCATAATGCTAGCATACATGATGGTGTTTTCCAATCAGCCAATGATGACAATTCAATATCTTATCTTAGTGCTAATGCTCATGATGATCCGAGTGTGCTAGCATCTATTCATGAAGAAGATTGGGTGTTGGATAAATTTTCTGTTTATGTTGATCTAACTATATGCACGAAGGATGACAAAGAGGAAGCTGATTTTGGGAAGCATGGTGCTGATTACAAATTAGAAAATTTGTACGATGATAGGTCTCATGGGCTCCATCATTTGGCAGGGCAATTGAAGGTAAGCGAAGACATGATTATTGGAGCCATAAAACAAATTGATGATACTCATAAGATGATGACAAATTATTGTTGGAGGCCTCCAGGTTATATAAGAACCTTGATGAAGAACTTTCCCTTGCAGATTTTCAGGCACTTAGAGAAGCATTGGGGGTAGTAAAATCTAAATACCTACATCTACTCTCTGATAGGGATCATCTTCTCATGCTTGATGAGATAAATTTTGATGCACTAAAAGGGAGAGAAGAGGAAGCTGATAAACTCACTCATGAGCTTAAGGTTACCATGGACTCCCTGAAGAGCACTCAAATGGCCCTTCAAAAATCAAAGATTCAGATTGATGAGCTTTATGTGGAGTTGAGCTTGGCACATTCTTCATCATCCATAGTTGAAACTCAGTCATCTATGGCAGTCATCAGTGAAGAGCATACATCCACTGACTGTGGGAATGGGCATATTGAAGATGTGAAAAGATCTATCTTGATTACAAGTGCAGATGACACTAATGGAATGAGTGCAGTGGATGAGTTTAAAAAGGAACAAAATGTTATAGTGGGTGTCCTTGAAAAAGAATCACCCACAAGTGAAATATGCACAAGTCTCTACATTGGTGATGTAGAGATTGTTATTGATAAGTTTTGTGATGAGGAGGTAGATTCTTCTGAGATTTGTGTGTTAGATCATAATGTTGTCCCAACATTGTTTCTTGAGGATAGCAAGGCATCTACTAGTGAGTCATGTGAATTGAGGGGACAGTTGGAAGTTCCTAAAGATAAGGTTGTTCAAACCTTAACTCATTTTGATAGCACACATAAGTTCGTTGAATACCTCATTTGGTCAACACAACTAGAAGAAAGGGAGAGAGGGGTAATGGGTGGAGTTCTTATATCAAGTTTGCAAACTATCAAGAATTTCCTAGAAGCAATGAAATCAAATTACCTCCATTTGCTTTTAGATAGGGACCTGGTCAGCAGGTTTGCAAAGGAGGCTTACAGAGCTAATTCAAAATCTGCTCTTCGTGATCTGAGATGTGAGAAACCTCTTGATTCATGCAATGAGAATGATGAGATATTGAATCCTAGTGACTATTCAGGTATTCCATTGACGCAAGTAGGTGAATTTCACCTTGACTGCATTGTAAGGAATGCTCATCATTTTTCCTTAAGCCCGTACACGAATGATTTGATGACACATAAATGTGGGTTGGATAAAGGACTACATAGTTCACTCTGGTATGAGGTGCTTTCGTCTTCATAAGAGGAATCTTGCAGGTTCCCTAATTTGTTTCTGCCTGATAGTTGCATACAAAATCAGGAATTAAAGACTTTTCTCATTTGGATTCCAATGGCTATCAAAGTGGCACAACAAAAGTTAGCAGGTATTGGAAATGGTGGACTTCCAATTTGGCTGTGGGATCTAGAAATTTTTATGATTGATAGACTACTATATTTACAGGGATTGATAGAGTTGTTGAGTTCAGTGGTACCAAGTTGATGCAACAGAGTTATAGTGGAGCATTCTGTAGGCTTATCTAGGATCTTGGTATCTGGCCATGGGGTATAGGTGTGGATTGCTTGGGGACAAGCAATCTCTGGGGAGGGAGGACTATAATGTCCCCGTTTTCCATCTCGCCTTACAAAGATTAATTAATTTAATTATTTAGTGTTGCCTGGCAAAAAAGTACATTAAATAATTAGATTAATGAGGTGAAATAAAGTAACACCAAGGAATATTTAAAAGACATTTTAATAAAGTCACTTTGTAATAAAGTGCTAATAAGTTTTGGTGGGAAAATTAAAAGGAGTTATAAAAAGGATGCAAGAGCTTAATTGTGTATATGCTGGATTATTATTTTTGTTTGGTTCTGGTAGAGCTCTTCGGAGTTTGAAATCCTAGGTGGGAATTCCTATGGGTATCTAGTTTTGGTGGTGAAAGATTCCACCCTAGCTGGATTCAGGTGGATTCATCCAGGATTCACACTTGCATGATATCGCAGTTGTTCCAAATTTTATAATGTTTCCCCTTAAGTTTTTCTCAAATTTAACACATCAAACCAGCATCAAACCACTGATTAGTGTTAGCCCAAATACAAATCAGCTTGTAAAGTAACCCTCACCAAGAATGTTCACCAAGATCCTAGTGTGGGCGAGGTGATAGCATATGGTTTGGGGATCGTTAGCAAAAATATGAACTGAAAGTACATTCATCTGCTTCAGCAAGCATCCACAAAGCAGTGGGAATACTCCACTTATTCAATGGGTGAGAATCGAGATTATACAAAATTAAAGGTGGCAAGTCAGCCATGAAATCCTCTCTTCGACTTGGGGAGTACAGTCCTCATTACCACTTATTTCATGGGGGGAACTTACAATTAATGAAAGATGATTATTTTAAACTCGACCACTTAATTGTGGGAGTGAATACAAACATAAACTTGCAGCAATAATTGAAAATAGCTGTTAGTACTACTAACTAGCTTTACAATAAATGAAATAAGCTGCAAACAAGAAAGATATGACTTCCGAAATCTCACAAAGGTTAGAGTAATGATCCTCTAACTATTACAATGCCACATGATATAAAAATAAAGCTCAACCAGCATTATACCAAATTTCACTAAGTCTGATTAGAAACAGTATAAATAGAAAATCAGACCAGCAACATCAAAAGTCACAAAAATGGATGTATCTTCTCCAAAACAGCTCGAAATGCCTCCAAACCATAGTCGAGCAACAACTAGAAGCAAGGCGTCCAATCTCCAAGAAGAATTTGAGCCAGAAACAACAAGATACAGATGGCATGAATTTCAATGCAAGCAGTGAATGATACGACTTCCTTGAGGAGGTCGACTTCTTCTACAAAAATCAGCTCTCAATATTAAATTCTCATATCTTGCAAAAAGGGTTGCCCTTCATAGAGAAACAGCATGAGCGAATACGCAAAATGAAATAAAATTTGTTGACGAAGCTATGAATAGAAATTCGCTTCAGCCATGACGAACCAGCAACTCAGAAAACAGGTTATACATCAGCAACCTGTTCGAAAACATCAGAATTGAAGCTCTATCTGCACCTCTGTGTGAAGTACAGTCTCATTTTACCACCTAGGAAGCCATAGTTTCAGGCCTGAAGGATGGATTGATTTGCTAAGCTCCCCCTTAGCCAGGTTCTAGATTCAGTCCAGCAGCATAACTTTACTTTCAAAATCATAACATAATCAGCTCTCCAAAATACCTCAATATATAAGTTTCAAATGGCAAATGAAACACTCTATAAGAAGTCGAATCACTTCATCTTCCAAAAGGGACGCCACCTTCAAGCATTCACTTTATTTTTAAAATTAATAAAATATTAAACATCTTCCCTTTAGGTGTCCAATTTCAAAATGCAGCAATAAAGCATTTATTAAGTCATTAAATGCTCAATTAGACCCCTTTATGTCCCCTCTTTAAAAACAACATGAAGTCATCAAGCCTAGGCGTGGGGTACAACTTGAAAACATAAAATTGACTAAGTATAAAACTTAGTCCAATGAGGGAGCCAAGACTGAAACTGATAGCTTGCCAAAAATAGGATGACGACCTGAGCTGACTGCTGAAGATGCCACTGCCAAAAATAGATTTACTAAAAATAGCCAATGCCAAAAATAGACTTACTAAAATTAGCCAATGCCAAAAGTAGTAAGTTCACATCAAAACCATCAGAAAGCTGAACTGAGCTGAAAACAAAACTTAGCCAATGCCAAAAATAGTAAGTTCACATCAAAACCATCAGAAGCTGAACTGAGCTGAAAACAAAACTTACTGAAAGTGGAAATCCTATTTATACCCATCTAAATAGCCTATGGATTTCCGGAAATAGGCTATCAGTCCATAATGAGATCATCATTGAGAGGGGGACATTACAAATTTGTGGAGTAACGATATTCATTTCTTGCACATTGGAGATTGAGGTTACCACTCAGATTGGAGGGCATTTGCACAATGAACATGGCCACCATATTCTTGCATATTTTGGGGTTGAAGATTTCATGCTGTTGGTCGATTAATATTGAGGGGTTTATATTGCTGATGGAAGTTTTGAGCTTATATTGGACTGGACGTGTGAATTAAAGAGTTCCATTGCTGCAAATACTTGCGTTGGGTGAATGCATTTTTCCTCCTTGGTTTGGGTGTGAGAACACCTGAAACCTGTGTCTGCTAACACTCCTGCATATCATTTTATCTTCCATTGTGGAGGCGTGATATACTTTTCTGTGGTTGTGCTACATTGCTAAGGTGGTGGTTGGATTGTAGAAGGGTTGTGGGTCTGATTACAAGCATATCGCCCCTCATCTTTGCTGCCGTTGGATTGTGAAGAAGGACGTGGGTTGTTCTGAGTGTGGGGGTCTAATGTTGGACGTGGGTTATGAAGTTGGCTGCTGCTAAAACCAATCGCTGTCCTCTTTAGTGTGCCAGTCAATAGCAAGTCGTGGGTCTGCATATAGAGGCGCTGTATTGCTGAGGCTTGTAATTGGTATTTATATATTTTGGACCGTGTTTTGTATTTTTGGAAATATACATAAAAATATATGTTGCTGCATCTTGTTATCGTTCAAAAAGTACTGTTGGAATTTCTATGCCTCAATAAGATGGATGAATTTATAGTTTAGAATGATGCAATGGATGAAGTTGTTATTTGATGAGTTATTATATTGTTGTACCCAAACCAAATTTTTTGCTTCATTAAGGCGTTTTGCTTAAAAGAGTCTAAACCTTGTAAAATGATGTCAAATACAGTTTTTGGGCAATATCAAGCATGGACTTTGGTCAGTGTTATGTCAGTCAAAAGCAACTGTTGAGCAGTACTTATTGATCAAAGCTTGAATCGGGGACTCAGAACGAGGCATTTCACGATAGAGGAGCATTTCACGACGAGGCTATACCTTTGCATGGTCATTTCAGTGGCCAAGACGGGGATTTCAGTGATCAAATTTATGAAGTTTTTTCAGGTAGAAGCAAATCTGCGCCCCTATAGCTCAGGGGCGCCCTTCGCCTTGAAGGCTCAGATCTTGTTGCTTTTGTTTGTAAATGCAGTCAATCTCTTCAGAATTAGTTTGGTTATCCGTCGAGCTATCCTGCGAGGTTATCCGAGGTCTACAACTCCAGTTGTTGAGGTCAGAAGCTGAAGGTTCAAGAAGTTGCAGATTGCAAAAGGTGGTCAGTTCACAGCTTTTGCGCCCCTGTAGCCCAGGGGCGCCCTTCTTAAAGGAGGTTTAGATTCTGTTATTCCTGCTTACTGATATATTCAATCTCTCCCTAATTGGTCTGGCTATCCAACAAGCTATAGAATGTAGACATTCGAGACCCAGAGCTCCGACAGTCAAGGTCAGAAGTTGAGGTTGCAAGGAGGCTTTACATCACAAGAAAGTTGTCAATTGGCAAAATTGCGCCCCTGTAGCCCGGGGGCGCCCTCCAAGATGACCCCTGAGATGGATGAAATTGCAGATGAGGTCTTCCTGAGATCTGTGCTACTCTAGTCCGGTTTCGCAATGCACTAGTCAGCCTGTCAATTTGACATTCCGAGTGATCGTGGTAGAGATTCTACCAGGCATGTAAATCAGAGGGTGGAGAAACATGAAATATACACTGTAGCCTCTATAGGCTAGGGGCGCCCAGCCTTTTGGCCTATCAAATGGAGTTTTTAGCTTTCGCAGTCTTCACGGGACTTGTGAGGAATTACTCCAGCTATCCAACGAGCCCAATCGTTAGCCTCCGGGATTTGGCAAACGCTCGTACGTGCGAGGTCTTTGGAGAATACTGAAAAACGAAGACGTCCACAAAATGGCCAAGTATGGAGCGTATATTTAAAAAAGAAAAGGCTATCATCTCTTTGAGGTCTTAGAAGCAGTTTTCTTGCTTCGTCGCCTCCAGAGACATCTCTTGTATGTTGCTCTAGCTACGCAACGAGACAGACGGTGCGCGAATCCGGTTACCCTAGCTCCCGTGGTCAGAGGTCAAAGTAGGGCATTTGGTTGAAAGTCATATTTTTGACAATGGTGTTTGAGCCTTCATAGGCCAGGGGCGATTTTCGGGCGATTTTCCTTTTGAGGTCCTTAATGCAGTCCTTTGATGCCTTCCATGCAGTCGTTGGATGTAGAATGCTTCCAGTCACACAGTGAGTTCATCATCTAGTCAACAAGGTTCGCCGTTCATCATCAGCAGCTGTTTGAAGCGTCATATGGCAGAATGGAGAAATGGCCGAGTCTGGTGTCTAAAATCAATTTAATCAAGGGCCCCTAATTCTTTGTGGTGTTAAATGTTGATTTTTGTAGTTCCAGCTCCCAGCAGACATTTGATCCTTGCTCTGCAGGCTTCGCGATGAATATCCCAGCACAATCACAGCCTCATCCAGTCACCCGAAAATCAGTGTTGAATAGTGTCAGTTGTAACTTTGCAGTCAGCTACAAAGTAGGGAGTTAGTAAAAAACGTCATATCTTGAGCAAATGGATGCCTATGAGGACAAATGAGGACTTTTTGAAATCAGTGAAAGTTGTCGAATCCGTCCAAGTGCTTTATGTGGTTTGTCAACTGAATAAAATAATATTTAATATTTATTTTACATGCTTAAGTATTAAATGGCGATTTTCTTCAAAGGGGTGCCTTTTTGATGCTTATTTTCAAATTGCATGATGAATATTATTTTATTCCGGACTCCGAGATAGTGTCAGTGTAACTGGAGGGGGTCCAATCAGAATTATTCTATTTTCAGTTGTTGTTTTAAATCTTGCAGTCACCTTTGAGGTGCAAATTTATTCTATTTAAACATGGTCCCTGGCATTAATTCATTATCCAGCTTCAAAAATTCGTATTTCTTCACAGGCAAAGCCAATTTTCTCCAGAGTTGGGCGATTTTGCCAGCAATCAAATTCAGAGACATCAACAATTCCTTTTGCAGGTACATGTTCACAGTTCATTAGCGAATTTGAAGAAGCCAGTGGCGATTTTGACAGAGGAAAAACAAAGAAAAAACGTCTTTTCTCTTCTCAGATTCATCAAAATTCTCTCAAATTCAATTCGCATGTTCAAAAAACTGGCAAATTTTGGCAAATTTATTCATCTGGATTGATTTCACAGAGCTTCCTCGAGTTAAAACCATGTGCTTGAATTTTCAAAAATTTTATACTCCAGAGCATTAGTTCTCGAGTTTCTAATTTTCTCAACAGAAAATTCCTTGCATGGTCGAGTTGAAGTTGGATTTTCGCATTTTTGATGTTTTGGGTTGTCTTAGAATCTTTTTCTAGACAAAACCCATATCTTAGATTTTTCGCCGAAAATAACCTTTCGATAGGCTATTTTTAGCTTTCCAGAAATCTTGTCAGAGCATAGCCGTGTTCACAGTCAACAGGCGAGTTTTTCAAAATGCAATACACTCAGCTCGAATATAGGACCAAACTAGTCCTAACTCACGACTTCATCGGGACAGTTGAAACGAATCTCCACAAGGTGCTGCCAGAGGCAGTCTTAGATCCAGTCAAGATCAGAGATTCGATTATTCAGAACATTCAACAGTCCGGGTTACTTGAGGCCGCTTCCATACTTATCTTTGTTCACTGTGTTGAGTTCGTGATGTCTTGTGTTAAGCATTACAACTTTGCTACTCGTGAGATAGTGTCAGTAGATGGACGAGTCATTTGCAGTCTCAAGCCTCTGGACGCTAAAAGAAGCTTCGGTATCCCACAACACCCGAGCAGTCTGGTCATTTCTATGGAGCAGTGTGCGCATGCATTCAACGCTGATATAGACAAGTGCCAAAGCAAGATGGCAGAGCGATGGTTGAAGCAAACAAGGAACAAATTGCCAAACAATGTGGGTCGCGGTGAGTACAAGGATGAGTACTCGATTCTAATCACACTCTTGAATCGTGTCTCAGGTCATGCACATGCAAACATTTTCTAGTCTTGGATGTATTACATCATTGGTCGCATCATATCTGGGCAAGAGCATTATGACTGGGCATCCTTCATCAGCGATGTTCTCCACAAGCAAATCACTAGTTTCCTAGTTGCCAATGAGTTTCACATGTGTTCTTACCTCGTGTACTTGATCGCTTACCAAGGTCAGTTTAGAGGGTTAAACATGGTTGGCATTCTTAGTGTTCAGAAAGTCTATCACTACTACCATCAGCTTGAGTTCACTAATGCTGAACGTCACTTGAAGCGTGTTCAAGAGGCTTTCCTGACTTATATAGTGAGAAACTTGGACCGGGAATTGCACATTCGTATCTCAGCGGTTGGTAGAGCAGTGATGGATGGTTGGGCGGACTGGTTCATTCAGTTCCCTACATTCACCTACATTCGAGTATATGGATTTACAGAAAATCCAACCATGCTTCCACGTTATCCTTCGGATAAGACAGTTTTCATGGAGTTCCTGAGGCAATTACATGATGTTCATTGTCTTCTATGTCGCAAGCATAAATAGGCTACCAACTTTCCTATGCAATTTAGAATATATTGGTGCAGGACGACAGTTGATGCCAAAGTTGCAGGACAGGAGCTAAAGAAGTATCGTCTCAAGTATCTTGTTGATATACGTGCCTATGATCCTTGGAATCATTACACAACACGCCTCGGTGTTCGCGCATACCATAAGCCTACTATGGAGGACTATTGGGCAAATTGCGAGGACGACTTCGAGGTGCGCAGATGTAGCTACGACCGCTTCTCTCTCTCACAGATTTTTGTTTTCTTGGCAGAAGATGTGGGAGGTTTATCAGATGATGAGGGAGAAGTACTTCCTCAGTTTTTCACAAAGTAGGTTGACACACAGCTGCTGCTAGCAGTTGATTGGTACGCCAAGGAGTACGCATCAGTAAAAGAGAGGTCAAGTAGAGTTATTCAAAACAGTATACTTTACCTTGACAGTAAGAAGACCAGGAGGGTAAATATGCCTAGAGTAGAGCCGCTAGTGGTGGATCCTTCGCTACCTTCCTCGTCAAAACCCGAACAAAAGAAAAGGAGTAACCCTCCTAAGAAGAGTCAAGCTCCAAACAATTCAAAAGGCAAGGCGCTTTCCATTGATACACACACGGAGCCTGTCAGACAGCTTGTCAGAGAGCCAGTTCAAAGGCTAATTCAGAGTCCGCCAGTGCCTGAGATCCAGCCTCAAGTTCCTACACCAGCCCTAGAGCAGTCACCAGTCCCGATTCACATTGAATTGGACTTAGACTCTCCATCTCGCAGCAACTCCTCTACATATTCACTCTTGTCAGAGCCTCCTGTTACTAGTACAAATCCTTCTAGTGGTATTAGCCGAGACCAGTCTTGGATTGAATTTCAGCTGGGAAGGAAGCGGAGGCAACCATCCTATGTCCTTGATCATTCAGACTTTGATCATGTTTACAAGGATGCGCCAGACAAGAGGATCAAGAACATGGTTCACGTAGAGAGGAATGCTGATATGGAGATCGTCGTCAAGACTGCCATACCTCCAGAGGGGAAGAGCTTGGATGAGTTGGAATATCAAGACTTTGAGGTTATCACAGTCAACCTTGGTCGTAGCACTCGCCAAACTCAGGTTGATCTCCTATAGGTGCTACAGATAGCGCCAAGGATAGAATGCTGAAGGACAGAGAAGTTAAGGAAACCCTCAAGGCTGAAATAAGATAGCTTCGTCAGTACATTTCTAGCCTTGTACACAGGTCAGATGTTGCCGCCACACTCCTGTCAATGCTCGAGCCGCCAGCAGAACAGGGTCAGCTTGATCACTTAGTTGCATACGACAAGCATTTGAAGGAATGGGAGGAAGAGTTCGTTGCTAGAGGCCGCTCTGTGCTTACAGAGTTATATCAGTTGTGGTACAATGCACGAGAGCTCCGTCTACGTCTCTGGGATGAGGAGCGAGACATGGCGATTAACAAACCCCGGGACGAGATTATGATTGCTCGCCTGAGTGTGGCATATGAATTAGTCACAGATATAGAAGATAAAGAAGCTATCTACTCTTGGAAAACATAGTTGGTTTTCAAGGCAAAGATAGAAGAGACTATGGCATCAAAATTGGCTGAGAGTAGAGAGCACGTCAGTGGTGCACTCCGGTTAGTGAGAACCTTAGTATCTCGCTTACTATGTGTTGTACCCAAAACCAAAATTTTTGCTTCACTAAGGCATTTTGCTTAATTGAGTTTTAATCTTGTTAAAGTGATGTCAGAAGGTCGTTTTTGGGCTTTTTAAGTGTGGAGTTGGTGTCAGTGTCATGTCAGTCGGTTACTAAAGAGATTTAAGGAAAATGAAAATTTGAAGGAAAATCACTGAAATTTTCTATCTCTGGAGAAGGGAGCTCTTTCTCAAATAGGCGCCCTATCTTTTAGGGGCTCAGATCCTGTTTTTAGGGTTTGTCACCTCCAGCAGACTTTTGTCCGGATCACATTAGCTTCGCAGTGAGCTATCAAGCCCGCCGACGGACTGCTTTTGAGCAAGTTGTGGTGAATACACAGAAAACGAGTCGAAAGCGAGAATTAACACTGGTAAAAAGCGCAGCTTTTGGAAATGGCGCCTATCTTTTTGAGGTGCCAAATGAAGGTTTTTGGCTAAATGCCACCCAGGATGTTTGTCTCACTTTTGTTCGAGCTTCGCGACGCATCCGTCAATGGGTGAATCTGAGTTGCTGAAGTGCCTGAACCGGAGGTCAAACGTAGGGTCAAATCTTAGTCAAAATATCAGAAGAAAAAGCAAAAGAGCACATTTTGAGAAAGGCGCCCAAGCTTTTCAGACCTTTAATGCTTTCTTTCTGATGATTTCAGATATTCAATGTGTTCGTGTTGCGTTCAGCTTTCTGTTGCCTGTCTCCGTCAGAATATAAGATGACTCAGCAGCTTGCAGTCGAGGTTTTTGTATTATTTTAGTCAGTTCCAGAAATGGCCAAGTCTGGAATGAAAAGAGCAGCTTTGGAAAAGGGCGCCCTTGTTTTTCACCCTTCAGATGATGTTTTCTTGGGAAATGTGCCTTTGCAGCTGTCGTGCAGAATAAGGTTAGCTTCGTAGTGAACCTGAGATCCTGTCCTGAAAGTTGATAAATCAGAAGTTATGAAGGATTTGATTTTCTCTTCGTTCGAGATGCAGAAGTCAAAATTTGACTAAGTTTGAGAAAAAGAGCAGCTTTTGAAAAAGGCGCTTGGATTTTTGAGCCTTCAGATGTCAGTATTATGACGTGCACTCTCAAGATATCTTTTGATTAGTTTTTGCGTAGCTTCGCGATGCACCTGTCAGCCAGCCAATCGGAGAAGTCAGTCAACCAGTGTCAGGAGATGAATAGAGGTCCCGACAGAGGTTTTAGCTTAAATTTTCGTGAAATTTGGCTAAGTCTGGAATTCGCTTGAGAGTTCAAAGTTGAATTTTCGAAAGTGAGTTGAATGGACGCCTTAACTGGAGTTCTGATTGCAGTTAGACTAAACGATTTCTGGGTTGTCATCTTCAGTTCATATGTTGGCATGTGCAGTGATCTTTCAGTTTGCATGTCGAGTTAACTATCTTGCATGTTGAGTTAACTTGATTGCATGTTCACTTAACTGAAGATTATCAGTGAATGTCAACTGGAGTTCACATGCATGGCGCATTTGGTTGCAAATTGTGAAGATTTTAGTGAAGATGGCACTTCATTAAATGTCAACTGAAGTTCAAAAGGGACGAATTAAATGATGAAGCATATTTTAGTGAAGTATGGCGCATGAAGTTATTAACTTTAGTTCCAAAAGGGTCGCCATATTTAGGTTTGAATAGTGAAGCATGAATTGGTGAAGATACGCACTTTTCAAGGAATGGCAACTTTAGTTCCAAAAGGGTTGCTATATTTAGATTTTATTGATTAAAGCATGTGAAGTTGGCGCATTCTTGAAGGCCAATTGAAGTTCCAAAAGGGTCGCTATTTTTAGATTGTTTATTGCATGAAGATGGCGAATTCCTCATCTCAATCAAGATTGCTAACTGAAGTTATCAAAAGGGTCGCTTTAGGTCAAATTTGGTGAATCCAAAGCAAGTGTGAAGGATGGCGAACTCAATGAAGATGATTAACTGAAGTCAAACTCGTATAGAGTGGTTAACTGAAGTGTTGAAGGGCGAACCCTAATGCATGGTGCTTTAATTAGCTTATCTCAGTTCCAGTTAACTAAAATGGGGTCCAATTAGAAGCCAAGCGTCATTTTTCATGAATTCTTTGCTTAGTGCGAATTTTGAAGATGAAAATCTATATATTTCAAGAATGGCGTCCATTATTTCATCATCTTTTGCTCTGAAGCTCATATTATTTTTGAGCGACCAGCAAGCTCAAGGTGATTCAGGTGTCCGAATTCAGCATTCTTCGAAGCAACGAGTTCAGATTGTTCAGAGGAAGGCGATTCTAGACTTTATTTCCACTTTGCATGCAGGTTTTATCAAATTCCAGAGAAGAGATTTGCAGATTTTTTAGAAGCAGACAAGCAAAACTTTCTATCTTCTGTCTTATTTCTTCTATTTCTCATCTTAGGTACTTTCTTCGCATGTCAAAGAAATTCAACACATTCAGAATCTGATCATCAGGGTTCGCATATTTCAGCATTTGCAGCGAGACCCACGTCTTAGATTTTTCCGAGAAAATCGTCCCTAGCTTTCATTCTGAAGCTCTGTGCCTTTTTCCGAGAATCTCTTTGCATGTGGGCTTGAATCACAAATTTTCGAGAATCCAGTTATCTAGGTTTGTTCAGAATTCAGTTGTGCACAAAACCCATGTTCCAGAAAAACTTCAAAAATTTCTTTCGTCAGAGGCTATTTTTAGCCTTATCCAGAGGTTTTCAGAAAGTTCTCCAAATATATTCGACTTTACAGTCAAAAGTCATCATTTTCAAAATGCAGTTCAATCTCATTGATTACAAGGTGAAATCAGCTCTTACACATAATTTCATCAAAACGTCAGATACAGACCTAAATCATGTTTATCCAGTGGTTAATCTGAGCAGTTTGGAAGGTGTTAGCAGCAATTCGATGAGGAATCTTGAGTGTTCTGGGTTGCTAGCAGCAGCATCCATTCCTGTTTCTATCTTCGATCTTGAGTTCGTACTTGCTTGCATTAAGCATTATGACTCGTCTTCACGACAAATCAGATCGGTTGATGGAAGAATGGTTTGCAGTCTTAAACCGAAGGACATAGAGAAATGTTTTGCTATTCCTCCTCATTCAGATAACTTTACTGTAGTTCTTGAAGCTTGCGAGAAGATATGGAATGCTGATCAACAACGTTCACAGAGAAAAGTTGCTCAGAAATGGTTGACAGTGCAGAAAACTAACTTGCCTAAGAAGGTTGGTCGTGGAGAATTCAAAGAGGAAGTTGCTGTTTTGATAACTTTACTCAACCGAGTTACTGGTCAATCAGATGCTAGTACTTTCCGTCCATGGATGTTTTACCTGATTACCAGAATTCTTGATGGTACAGAGCGTTTTGATTGGGCTATGTTGATTAGTGATTGCTTACATCAGCAAATTACTAACTTTCTCAAGTATCATGAGTTTCATATGATATCATACTTGGTTTACTTGGTTGCTTTTCAAGGTAGCTACAGGTTTCTTAAAACCAATGGCACTCTCGGTGTTCAGCGTGTTCATGAATATTATCCTCAGTTGGAGTTTTCTCAATCCGAGCAAAACTTCCTAGCAGTGAATGATCACTTTTCCATGAGAACTGTGAGAGATCTTGATGATGAAATGCACATTCGTATTTCTGCCGAAGCTAAATCAGCAATGGAGACTTGGGCGGATTGGTTTATCCAATTCCCTACTTTCACATATATCCGAGTTTATGGATATGTTGGAGAGCCCCTGATGTTACCAAGATACCCTTCAAATAAGCTCATTTTTATGGAGTTCCTCAGATAGATGCAGCACGTTCATTTCTTTCTTCGTAGTCGTCATAAGGCTGTGGCTAATTTTCCATTCACATTGGGAATTTACACATGTGATGCAGCAACAGATGCCAGGTATATGTCTACTGAGATAGAAAGATTCAAACTCAAGCCATATACTGAGAGGCGTTCCTATGATCCTCTCGGTCATTATGCAAATCGTTTAGAGCGAGGGATTGCACATGCCCCAACACTTGAGGATTTCTGGGCTAATTGTGAAGATGAATTCGAGGTTCGTCGTCGTCACTATTGTAGACTCACTATTGTTCAGCTCTCTGATTACCTATCAGAAGATGTTGATGGTCTATCCGATGATGATGGAGAAGTCCTTCTCAATTCCTATGTTAAGGATGAAGTTGCTCGGCAGCCACTTCGCTCACCTGATTGGTACGCCAAGGAGAATACTTCTATTGAAGAGGTTTCCAGATCAGTTATCAAGACTAGCAAGTTGTTCTTGGAGAGCAAACGGACACGGAAGTCATTTCCTGTAGCAGAGCCGCCAAAGGATTTCTCTTCGTTCCCTTCTACTTCTAGAGCGAGACCCAGAGTTAAGGCCATTATAATACCTCCTGAAGGCGTTAGACTTAGTGGGAATACAGGGAAAAGAGCTACTGGTAAGAGGAAGCAGAAACAAATTGAGAATGTTCCTGAGATTCCAGTAGAGACAGTTATTCAGGCTGAGTCTCACGTTTCACTTCCTAGTTCACCTCACGTGCAACCTATTGACATAGATTCTGAGCCTGAGACACCAGTTCAAACAGGATCGGGGACAACTGAACCACCACAGGTTGATACATCAGGTACAGTCTCTCCTCGGATGGATGATATTGTTCAGTCTTGTTGGCTCGAGAAGTCTTTAGGGAGACAGAGGCGTGAACCATCATACAACCTTGATTTATCTGAGTTTGGTGAACCTTATCAGAGAAGGTCAAACAAGAAAATCAAGAAACAGGTGCACATTGAAAAGACTCCTGAATCCGAGATTGTTATTGAAGTTGCAGTTCCTCCAGAGGGTAAAAGCTTAGATGAAGTCGAAGTTGGTGACTTTACATTTACTAAGGCTAATCTTGGCAGGACTACACGAGAGACAGATGTAACTCTTCTTAAGATTGTTACCAATAATCTTGAAGAGCGTATCACCAAAGATGGAGAAGATAAGGCACTACTCAAAGCTGAAATTGGTCAACTTCGTCAGTACATTTCTGATCTTGTTCATGGGAATTCGAGTAGAGCACCTGTTCTTCCTCAGAGTACACCTGCAGAACAACAAAAATTGGATCAATTGGTCAGTCATGGCAGACTTTTAGACAACTGGATTGAAAGTTTAGTTGCTGCTGGTAGGACTCTTCTTGCAGATATGTATCAGTTGAGGAGCGATGCACATAAACTCCGTCAGGGTATTCAGTTGTTGGATATTGCAGTTGCAGAGAGTTTGGCAAAGGATCGGGTTCTTGTATCTCAGTTATCAGTTGCATATGATGCCTTGGAGATCGATGAAGATCAAAACAAAGTTTTTACTTGGAGAGAGCAGCATCTTCTCAGGACAGAAATATGTGAGAAGATCTCTACCAAGTTGTTTTTACTCAAGGATGACGTGATTGGAGTACTTGCACTTGTCAGTGGTTTTGTGGTTCAGATTCCGTGTCATTATCTTCTTGAAGATGGCACGTATGTTGAGTTGGATAAAGTACAAGCATAGTTCGAGAAGCTGATTCATGACAGCCTTGAAGGTGAACCTATGGCGCCCAAGTTGGAGAATGTTTCAGTGATTGCAGCCAGTTTGAGAAAGGCGACTGAAGAATGTAAAGATGGCATGCATACAATTACAAAAAGTGGCAGAGAACTGAAGAGACAGACTGTTGTTTTGAGCAAAGCACAAAGCGCCGTATGACAAAGAGATCGCATGAGTTCTTGGTCAAGTGTTAGACCGAAGTTGACATGGAGGATTGAACCTCGCAGCTAATTTCAAGGGTTGAGTTCCTAACAGCAGCTTAACTCCGACTTTCGCCTTGGGAGTTTACTTAAGGACTTAACACATGCTTATCTCATCCTTGGAATTATCAACACGTGAGTTAGGGTTAGGTTTCTAGTTAACTCATGGTAGTGGCCATTAACTTGTTTTAAATAAGGACGGCATGCTTGCACATTGTCCAATTAGGGTTATTTGTACCCGCCAATCGATGGTAGCTTCAGCTAATCGTATAGTTTACTTCATTAGGGTTTGGCGATAACTTGCATGCATTGCAAGAACTGAAAATCAAGTGCGATTTTAGGGTTACCTACACCTTGATGTATATAAATAAGAGCTTTTGCTCATTTGTAATTAACTTTTGCTTGAGAGAGAAATATATGTTGCGCCTACCTTGCCCTCAATATTGCTCTTTTGGTATTTGTTCATGCATCTTTGCTATTATAGTTGAATGTTATGCCACATAGGGTTTCATGCGATTGTGATAGTGGATTCTTTCCATAGTTTAGATAAATCTGTCTTGTGCATCTTTTATTGTTATGATCAAACGTTATGCCACATAGGGTTTCGTAAGATTGTGATTATAAAACTGTTTTGTGAAGTCTTTACTATGCTGACCGAGTGTTATGCCACACAGGGTTTCATAGAGTTTTCATGGTAAATTTTCCCATAGTTTAGATAAATCTGTTTTGTGAATCTTTTATGATTACGATCAAGTGTTATGCCACACAGGGTTTCATAAGATTTTGATGATAAATCTGTTTTGCGAGTGTTTGCTATTATGATTAAGTGTTATGCCACATAGGGTTTCACAAGATTGTTATGGTAAATTCTTAAAATCTGTTTTGTGCCTTATAAACTTGTTCAGATTGAGATAATAGTTGCGCCACCTTGCCTTCAAGTAAAGAGTCTGAATGCGTTTATCGTCTGATAGTCATAAACTTGCTCCGTTTCCTCATGCTCTGATTTTCTTGAGGAAACTGGATAGAATTTAAGTTATTAAGTTTAGTTGTAGTTAGTGAATCTGCGAAACCAGAGAAAATTCTCAGCTGCAACGTATATAGTTTTCGAGAAAGCCTTGTACCTCTACGCTGAAACAAAAAAAGGGAATTTTGCTTAGTTTATTTCCCTTTGCGTATTTTTGTCAAGCACAACGAGGGAGCTTCCCTCCTAATTTGAAGAGCACTCATTTAGGTAGTGTGCATAGTCAGTCGTACTAAGTCATTGAGCTATGATGTACGCGAAAGCTCCGTACCCGCTCATGGTATTTTCGAGACTGCTATTAAGATTAATCAACTTACAGTCATGTCAGCGTTGTTCGATGAAGCAACCAGGAGCAGAGGTGAACTTCAGTCCCATATCACAGCTGGTGAGGACACGCTGCACAGACACAACATACTTCGGCAAAGTATCATTGCTCCAGACAGTGATACAGTTAACAATCTCGTTGAGCGATTGGTTGCTCGAGATCTCAGCCAGTAGACTTCAGTTCCCACCTCTCAGGATAGACATTACACACAGGAGTTAAACTTGGCGTTACCTTTTCAAGTTAACTCGCTGTCTCATCTCATGCATGTCTGTTCTGGGATTATCTTTATTCACTTGGAGTTGTATTTAGGGTTTACGTTAACTGATAGTAGTGTTCCAGTTAACTTGCTTTGAAGAAGGACATGCATGCTTGCACATTGTCCATTTTTAGATTAATTGTACCGGTTAACTGATGGTAGTTTTCCAGTTAACTGTATAGTTTGCTTTATTAGGGTTTAGCAATAAATCTTGCATGCATTGCAAGACTGTAGTTTACTCAAGGTGATTTTAGGGTTCCCTACACCTTTTGATGTCTATAAATAAGAGCTTTTGCTCATTTGTACATAACTTTTGCACGTGATAGTAATATATGCTGAGCCAGTTTTGCCTGTAATATTGCTATTTTGTATCTGTTCACTTTGGTTGGATGATCATTGTCTTGTGTTCTTGTGATTATAAGCTTATTTCATATCTACACCTCGGAAAGGTGTCGTCACCTCCTTGGGAATTTAGACTTAAGACTTATCGTTTATTGTTATTGTGTTAATGAGCTTTGTTTCATGTCTACACCTCGGAAAGGTGTCGTCACCTCCTTGGGAATTTAGAAGTAGAGTTCATCGTACTGGTGTTGTTGCCAATAACTTTTCTTTCAGCCTACGCCTCGGAAAGGTGTCGTCACCTCCTTGGAAATCTTGTCTTTGAAGTTATCATATAATCATATCCTGCTCCGTTTACTCATGCTCTATTTTTCTTGAGGAGATTGGAGAGTTAAGTTACTTAGTTTTGAGTTGTAGTTAGGTCCTGCGAAACCAAAAAAACCTTGGCTGCAACGTTCGAAGTTTATTGCAAACCTTGTGCCTCTTACAGCTGAGAGAAAAAGACAGGAAATAGTTTAGTTTGCTTTTCAAGCACTTTTGTCCATACAACGAGGGAGCTTCCCATCCTAATTTGAAGAGCACTCATCACGTAGTGTGCATAGCTGTCCGTACCAACTTGTACTCCAGAGGTGTTAGTTGTTGCCAGAACATATATTCATCTTGCAAACTTCATAAATCTGAAAGTGAACCAGTTCAGTGAGTATGTCAACAGTTTGACAAAATGTCTCATATGTCAAACTGAGAAAAATAAAAAATTATCGTTCAAACTCAAGGGGGCTTTTACAATTTTTCCATCACCAGAAAAGGGGACTTGTTGGAACATCGTGAAGTATATTATTTGGGTACTTAAAGGCTCACACTAACAATGACTGAAGGTAGTTTGGGAGTAGGTTGCTTGTTATTGAAAATTTGGAAGGTTCATTGAAGAAAGGAGAGCTTTTTGATATTGCCACTGCAAAATAAATTTGATATTACTGTATAAGAATTGAAGTACAGAACTTATGGAGTATCAACATGACAGTCCTTTCTGTAAACGATGCAAGAGTTAGCAATACTTAGGAGTGTGCAATTGGATATTTATAGGGAAAAAAATGAAGAACTAGATTGCTCATCATGTGAGTAGTTGGCAGCATTACTATCACATTAACTTTCAAAATCTTAGCTGACCTCATAATTACACGTACATGATACTTAAATGTAAGGAATTCATTGGAGAAAGAGGGTAGTTGTTGATAGTGTCATTGCAAAAAATTATGATCTTCAACTGTGAAAGATTTGAAGCACAAAAATTGTATAGGAGCTATATTATGGTCCTTTTGCAAGCAACCCAAAAATTAATAGAATTAGGAGTGTGCAAACAGATATTTGTAGGAGCACAGATATTTGTAGGGAAACATGAAGAAATATGTTGAACATCATATGAGGACATGGCAGCAGTGCTGCTACATTACTTTCACAATTTTCACAATTACAATTACCATTAATTACACTATCTTTTATGATGTCATAATGGCGTTTGCTTGCACAGTATAAAGCATAGATGACATCCACAACTCAGCTTGTTAAACTATTGAAAAATGCTAACTTCCTCTATCTTGGCTGACCTTGTCTGGTTGTTCAATTATATGGAAGTGGAATGAGCTCAAAACTGCATACAGGAAATATTTGTTCTATACTGATTTAATTGCATGCAGGAGAGCACTGTGGAATCACAACAGGTGAAGTTGGAGGCCATTTATGCACTCAACTGAAAGGATTGCTGACTGTTTGGTTGTTTATGGATCAGATGGGAAAGATTCATACCTTGTCAGGTCATGTATGCACTATGCCTATTGATTGGATTTATGCATTTTACCTAATGACCAGTGGTCAAATGAGAGCTCATTTATCCACTCAATCACCAAAGTTTAGGGTGACAATTGAACTGTGTGTGTGTGTGTTAGCATGTGTGCGCATGTTACCATGCATGCATAGTGCACACTCACGCATATAGCACGCGCACGTGTGTTTATATACAGATATGTAGAGGTCAATGGATATTGCAATTGTGTATATTTACACATATGTATATACATCTATGTGTACATATTTATATGTATAGGTATCTATATAAACATATATACATATACACATATATACACATTTATGTTTATGTATATATGCATAAATCTTTAACTTACACTTGTATATATATGTGAATGGGTGATGTAATTGGCATATATTGCCACATATATTATACATGTACATATATACATGTTAGGGGTTAGGGCATTTTCAAAAAAGAAAACAAGGAGAAAGGGCATATTTTAAAAATAAATAAATAAATATGATTGTTATTGGAACTTCAAATTTTATAAAAGAAACTGGTATTTGATTTTTAATGAAGCTTCAAATTTTATTTATCTTTATTTACAGAACTTTGGTATTTGATTGTTAAGGGACCACCTTTGATACTTTGAATGCTGTTCTTGAAATATCCTGAATGGAATATTTTCTAAATTTTTGCATTGTCATGAATAATCATGCATGCTCTAATACCATTGTAATAACCCGGCCAAGAATTTTTGTTCCAAACTTGCAATGTTGCTGATTTTATCTTGTAGAGATTTTGTCAAACACTTTACATGCAATTATGAAGAACTTCTGATTATAAACACTTAGAACATTTGTATCTAAAATTCTACATTTTTCCATCATAAAATCACACCAACATTCATAGAATAGTTAAGGCATTTTGGCAAACAGTTGGCTAAAATTCAAAAGAGCTGGGAACAATGAAAAAATGAATAATACAACTAGCTGTCCCAGAAATCAGAATTGCAAAGATGTAGATCGCTTAGTTTTCTAACCTCCAAAGATGCCAAATGCACTTGCAGTAGCTGCCAAGATGATGTAGCAATGTGAACAACACTAGAAATAGCTGGTTTATTCTTCAACAATATTGTTTATACTTGGAACACCTCGAAAATGCTTGTCAACAATGAATAATGGCTGGGTGCTATTGAAGCTGATAAGAGCCTACTATTTATTGAAATTTGATTGTTTGAAAAATTATAGGATTCTCCAAAACTAGAATTTGCATTGGATTTGAAACCATTCTCAAACATCCTGAAAATAGATACATGAAATATAACTTAAAAGAATAAAGAAGTAAATGTCCATATGTAAATGTCATTTATACTTAAATGTTTATTTCATGTATGGCCCTGAATGATACGGCCAACAAATAAGTACAGCTCTACAGATACATGTACGTCTCTTTCAAAGAAGTATGACTCTTTAAAGAAGTGTACGACAACTTGACTAAGTGTAGTGACGTCCTTATGATTGCTACGCTGACTATTTAGCACTCCTCAAAGGCTGCAGCAGGTATTATTTAGGCTTTTAAGCCTCATAACAATTATTGATTCCATTTATGTGAGAGTTAAGTGGTGTATGGCTCCTTGCTTGGCTATAAATTAGTACGGCTGGGATTATACACCAGCTAACATGAAATAGATAATTTTTAATTTATTTCTTTTCTGCGCACACAATACTTGAACCTCTATTCTTTCCCTCTCTTGCACATACAACACAACAATCTTTGATATATGCATATTCATTCACACACACAACACTTACAAATTTATATTTGCTTGCGAAACTTTTATAAATTTGTCACTTGTAAATTTGATAACCTTGTAAATATATATCGTTTCAACCCAATCTCATACTCCATGCACATTCAACACAAATGTGAATCTTGAATGAATCCACCTCTAAATCCTTTCTACACACACTGTGACTCTGAATGAATCACACTGTATTGACTAGAGAGGAATCTTTTACCATTGAAACTAGTCTTAACTTAGAGTTTCATTTAAGGCAAAAGAGATGAACAACTTTCAACTTCATAAAGAAAACAAAGTAAAATGAAATATTTTGAATGAACTTCTACTCTTTCAATTTCCCTTTTGTAAGCACCATAGTTTGAGGGCTCTCCAAGTCTTGGAAAAGACCCTTGGAACTCCTTAGTCCTAGGGCTTGCTGAGTCAACTGGCCAAGGACTCCCGAGCCGAGTCTTGGAGAGTCTAGGCTAGGACTCCCGAGTCCTAGTGAGTGACTCGCGCGAGTCCTAGAATTGGACTCCCGAGTCCCAACTTAGGACTCTTGGCATCGCTTAGAAATAATGAGTATGAATGTTTAAGACTTATTTTTTGTTTGTTTTTTTCATTTGAAAATTTGAAACTATTAGTATGAATGATGAAATTTCAAATATTGAGTGTTTGAAGATCATATAACATGTGTAATATTTGAATTATGAGAAATTGATAATCAAATTAGGCTCTTATGTTCTCTAACTGCATTAATTTATTTTTGCTTTTTTGTAAAACTACGGCTTTCTTCTTTGTTGAGTCCTAGTTGAGTTTTTTGCCGAGTCCATGCCAAGTCCCGAGTCCGAGTCCTATTTTGGGCCGCTGAGTCTGAGTTTTCCAACTTTGGTAAGCACTTTTGGAACTTTCTGGAAATTATAATTTAAAATCACCTTTAAATTATAATCCTTCAACTCCATAAAAGTGACTTTTTTTTGAGCACTCAAATCACTTAAAATTCACTTTTATAAATAATTAATAGAAGTTGTCTTTTAATTGTAACAACCTATTCCTTGCGTAATTTAAATTTTTTCCAATTTTACTCCAAACATATAAAGATAACAAGTAACAAAAGCAATACAATAATGTTTTTTCCTTTCATCATTGATAAATGTATACAAGTTACAATATATTTCCACATGAATTCTATTTTCATTGCAATTATAAATCAGAGTACAAAAGTAATACAATTACGTACATAGCTCGAGAGATTTTGAACAAATAGAAGTAAGAAGGTCCAGGAGTCCATCCTTTCAAATCTTGGTACATCGGCTGCCTGTTGTGGAGGAGAAACACCACTCAGGCGCTTTTCCGCCAACCACAGACTTATAATGCAGTCCCCCGCACACCTATCGCTAGATAGATGGCCCTCCCTTCGAAGAAGAGATTGGTAGGGTATCCTTTAACGATTACCAACTGAGCATAGTGCTGTGTCCTACACAACTAGAACCTTGCTATTTCACAATCTTGAACTAGTACAAGGATTGCAAAGAACTGACAGTGTAGTCTCAACTAACTCACATCTATGTGAAAGTCGTACGTTTCACTACTTTGGCCAAAGTATTCTCATTCAGTACTTCGAATGAAGGTCATCTATCATAAACACTACTCATGGCCGAGTTGACTTAAGGCTTCCTTACTCTACGCATAGGTTTGTCCTTCAGTGGATATTACGTACCCCAGACATCCTACAATCATACTAACCTATAAGAAATGAAAAGCATAACAAGTAAACTCAAAGTCCTCTCCTATTCTAGAAATCGGTATCCTAGGAGTTGCACAAGCTTCACTAAGTTAAAATGTTAACTTAAGCTGTTGATTGTACTTGACTCGATGCTATCATCCCCGTCCTAGTATTTAGTATCTACTTTCAACATACTCTCCTTATATGGAGATCATACAAGAAATGTAAAGCTCATAATAAGCAACCTTATCAGTTTACTACCTATTTACAACTAGTATGGAATTCATAGAAACTCATTTTCTCCTTTTTATGTGAATGCAGTTAAACTAGTAACTACTTGATAATGCAGAAATAGTATACACAGATTATACAACATTCCAGTATTCAAAAATAGAATGAATAATTAAAGAATGACTCATGCCTGTTTCAACGTCCTTTTAGAAATGATGTCAAGGCACTTCCAACACTTCAAGAGGTCTGGCAAATTCCACTCGAGTTGCTGTCTTTCCTTTTCAGACTTACTTTCCAACGCCTCTCTTCTCTCAGGATAGTAACACTTAGAAATTGACTTCCGGAACTAAAGATTGTTCTCAGAAATATGAAAATACTCAGAAATTGACTTCGAGAACTAATGTTTATTCTCAGAAATATGATTGCACTTAGAAATGAATTTGCTCTTAATGAAATATGAAGTATAAATCTCTCAGCAAAAGCAAGAACTCGGATTTAGAAAAGTGATGATGAAGAGTGAATAGGGCGGCTGTATATAGAGCTGCTCAACCATTTTCCTTCTTTAATGGTATGTAAACTGCCAGACAAGGTTTTGAATGCTTCAACTGCAAGATGTGGCGAATTTCAAAGGTGATTCGTCCTCTTTCTTTGACAGCAATCAAAGAATGTTCAACATTGCACAAGTAAAAATCTGAATCATGACACCAACAGGCGTTCCTCTCTTTTGGCGCAAATATTCAGAAATTCAGTTTGATGAATCAACATTGAAGAATCGGTCAAGGTTGCCTGCAATCCATATTGCCAATTTATATGGTTCGATTGCCAAATACCCAGCTGAGTAGAGTTCCTCTGACCTGGTCATGGCATGAGTTCTCTAGGTCGCGCGTGTTACTTCTCACGACATTTTTTTTTTTTTTTCCTTTTCAAAAGTTTTCATAAAGTTCTCAATGAAATATTAACATTGACATGTTTTGTCAAAAAGGTTCAATTTAAAATGGAGACTTAATATTTCATCCTTTTATTAAATTGGTTTCCCATAGTTCTCAAAGAAATATTTAACATTGATTTTTAAATAAAGTCTTTCATTACCATGAGATGTATCGATCTCTTATCTAAAATGAAATCAATTTAAATTATAAACATATATATATATATTTAATTATATAATTATATATTTATACTATAGTTTTATTTTAGTTTAATATATATGTATGTATATATATATTTAAATTTTAAATTTTAAATATGTTTATATATACATATATATATTTTGGTAAAAACTATAATATATAAATATATATATATATAATATATAAATATATATATATATACTTTTACATATATAAATATATACACATTTAGTCATTTACATATATAATTGATAAATACGTATATTGCGAGCCAGTCAGCATGCTTTCAATATACATATCTATGTATATGTGTATATATGTGTATATGTAAATTCCAAGGCAATATTAAAATAATATTATTAATATCCATATATATCAGGTTGGTTGTGGGTATATATACATTTTTATAATTTCCTCTATGTACATGTATACGTATGTATATTATATCAATGCACTCGTACGAGTATATCCATTTTCCCTCATACGTTTGTATCAACATGAATATACTTATTGATACGTGTATATACCATATACATGTATACATGCCTAGCTCCTAACCAGTAATGTAATATCATAAACAGTTACATAGATAAGCATCAGTTATACATGCATTTCAGAAGTAGACAAGACTCCTAATGTCAACATACAAGCCTACAGATGACTTACCCATAACTTAACAAACTGACTTAGCTTACTCAGTCTAAGGGATGTGTGCGTATGCTCAAATGGTTCTCGTTACTGTTTACCCGACTAGGCTCCTCCCCGAGTGATATTTCTCCTCTGCCTGGAGGAATGGTCCTCTTACCTGCACACGATGACACGACAACGGGAGTCATATGCTCACAACAAGGCAGTATACATAAAACATGTGAAAAGTTAGAATAGACATTATTCCATAACTTACATGCGGCATTAATCAGGAATTACATCAATAGAAGTATCAGTCAAATGAGACAGTGATTTAAATAGGACACATTCATTTGATAACAAGAACATGTTTTATTCATCTAAATGATTCAATCATTACAATTAGTTGCCCTATGCAATAGTAGCTATACAATCGGGGTGTAACATTAATTCACCATTTGACAACTTAAATATTAATTATTTTCAGCACATCTGCCTAAGGTTGTAGAAAATATAAAAATAGCCCAAAAGCAAATTTTGATTTTGGCAACAAACTTTGAAGCTCACCAAAAATCCAACTTAATGAAACTTGATACTTTCAAAAATAGAATACGTCTCCAAGAAGATTGGAAAGCATTCAGAATGTCGAAACTGCTCTTGGAAAGAACCAACAAATTCAACTTGATCTCTTGAACACAATGCTACTATTGATACCACTCCAAAAAGGTTGGCACTCTCCAAGAAAGTTGAGCTTCCAAAGATGTTGGGAAAGGCTATAAAAAGGGGACATTACAGTTCTCTTTATTAACAATTTGATAATTAAGTGATTTGAGCAGTAAAACTGATTCATATTCCTTCGATATGATACTTGCCAAAAATTTTAAGCATAGGGGTTAACAATGAAAACAATCACTAATATCTATTTCCGGTGGAAGGGTTAATGTTAAAAACAGTCACAAATATTCATTCTAGGTCTCTTCTTGGTCAACAATCACATACCTGGGAGAGATGAAGTCTGAACAAGCTGAGCAAGGAGCAGTCATGAGCCAAAGTATGAAGGAGCAGTCATTCAAGTCGTTGTTGCTGCTTTCTAGACTTATGTGGAAATAACAAAATAAATTTGTTCAATCAAAGAATCGAAATATTTAATAAAATGATTGTAAAATCCTGTTTCTTCCAAAAATTCATTTGTTGATGTCAAAATAAGTAAAAAACGATTAAAAATTGCAATAATCCATGAACATACATAATTTGGGTATTTAAATTGTGACATTTTTGTGAACATTTGGGAAAAAAAGCTGCAAAACCATTGCCTGTGAGTTCATAAAACTGTGATCTAGGAGGAAAAAATCACCAAACCTGGTGAGTTTTTGCAGATGTATGCTTCTATGATTAAAACTATTGTGCTCTAAGCACTTATTTATAAGGTTACAAAATTCCAAGTTTGGGGATTTAGGATGATATTAATTTATCGTGAAAGTTGCTATCTTTAAAGAAAGATGTTAAAAGTTACTAAAAGAAACAGAAAGAACTTTAAATTGTAAAACTACTCTAAACAAAGCTGAAATAAAAGCTTACTCAAGTGACCTAAAACATGAAGGATCCTCCAAAGAAACTTGAAACTCTAATTGCCAATCCAATGACAACTAAATTTAAATTCGTATTTCTCATCTCAGGAACTTGTAAAATTTAATGACCTAAAACCCTACGTTCTGTCATCGACGAGTTACTTAAAAATTCCCCCTTTTGTTGATGTTTCCACTTTGAAGACCCTAACTGCTTGATCAAATGTGCAATTGAGGACTATTACCTATGGTTTGACAAGGTTGAAATAACATTTTCAAAACCATTGGATGGCTTATGCAAAACACTAGGCAGCAAAACAAAATTTCAAATAAACTGTTCAAAGTCTGAAAACTAACAATTGAAACACTAAGATTTGCACATAATGATCAGAAATTTGAAAGACAACCTTAAACCTTGAAGGCATTGTGATAAAAGGTTGAAAAATGATTGCAAATGCTGAAAGTCTTCTATGGCACTCTCTTGCAATGTTGAATTTTAATGAAAATCTAATCAAATTGAAAGTGGTGCCTTAGAAACCTGATGGAAACCTCTGTGTTGGCGTAACAATTAACACCTCTGGAGTGCAAGTTGGTATGGACAGCTATGCACACTACGCAATGAGTGCTCTTCAAATTAGGAGGGGAAGCTCCCTCGTTGTGCGGACAAACTGCTTGAAAAGTAAACTAAACTAATTCCTGTCTTTTTGTCTCAACTGAAAGAGGCACAAGGTTTGTGAGAAACTTCGAGCATTGCAGTCAAGGATTTTCTGGTTTCGTAAGTCCTAACTACAACTCAAAACTAAGTAGCTTAAACTATCCAATCCCCACAAGAAATCAGAGCATTAGGAAACGGAGCGGGAATGAGCTTACACGATAAACCAGGTACAGATTCACAACGTGAAGGCAAGGTGGGCACAACTATTTACTTGCCTGAATAGGTTTATTATCACACCCATCATACGATAAGCTTTAAGTACAGATTCTCAACGTGAAGGCAAGGTGGGCACAACTATTTGCTCAATCTGAATAGGCTTATTAGAAACGCAACACAAAGGATAGCCAACTAGGACAAAAAATTGCAGACAGGAAACACGCATACAATTTACGATCGAACTAGCCACTATATCTAACTAAGATAAGCATTCACCATAATAATTGCATGAAACCCAAGTGGCATAACAATTCATTATCATAATAAATACTCACGAACAGATACAGAATAAGCAATATTACAGGCAAGGTGGGCACAACATATATTACTCTCTCGTGCAAAAGTTAATTACAAATGAGCTGAAAACTCTTATTTATAGACATCGAAAGGCGTAGGGAACCCTAAAATCACCTTGAGTCAACTACAGTTTTGCAATGCATGCAAGATTTATTGCTAAACCCTAATAAAGCAAACTATACAGTTAATTGGAAAGCTGCCATTAGTTAACCGATACATTTAATCTAAAAATTGGCAACATGCAAGCATGCACGTCCTTATTGAAAGCAAGTTAACTGGAACACTACCATCAGTTAACGAAAACACTAAATGTAACTCCAAGTGTACATAGATAATTACAAGATAGACATGCGTGCATGTGGAACAACGAATTAACTCAGAAAGAAGCGTCGAGTTAACTACTGTGTCTAATATCTATCCTGAAAGGTGGGAACTGAAGTCTACTGGCCGTGGTCTCGAGCAACCAACCCCTCCACGAGGTTGTTGACTGCATCACTGTCTAGAGCATTGATACTCTGTCGAAGTATACTGTGTCTGTGCAGCATGTCCTCACCAGCTGTGATCTGGCACTGAAGTTCACCTTTCCTCCTGACTGCCTCATCAAACAGCGCTAACATGACTGTAAGTTGATTCATCTTACAGCCAACGGTCTCCCCACTGAAAATATTATGAATGAGTGCCTAGAGCTCTGATTGTATGTCAGCAAGCTCAACATATGCACCACCCTCAATCTGATATTGGCATGGTATGCGAGATACGAGAGTTCTCACACACCGGAGTGCACTAGTGACGTGCTCTCTCCTCTCAGCCAACTCTGATGCCATAGTCTCCTCTATCTTTGCCTTGAATACCAACTGTGTCTTCCAAGCATAGATAGCCTCTTTATCTTTTGCATCTATGACTGATTCATATGCCACACTTAGGTGAGCAATCATAATCTCGTCTCGAGGTCTATTCATCACCATGTCTCGCTCCTCATCTTGGAGAGGTAGACGGAGTTCGCATGCATTGTACCGCAACTGGTATAACTTTGCAAGCACAAAGCGGCCTCTAGTAACGAACTCCTCCCAATCCTCCAAACGCTTGCCGTATGCAACCAGGTGAGCTGACCCTGTTTTGCTGGTGGCTGTAGCATCAGTGGGAGTGTGACGGTGACATCTTCCGTTCTGTGTACAAGGCTAGAAATTTATTGACGAAGTTGCTAGTTTTCAGCCTTGAGAGCTGCCTTGTCTTCTCCGTCTTTTAGTATTCTATCCCTTGCACCGTCTGTTGCAACTTGTGTCTAGCAGGTGCTTCGACCAAGGTTGACTATGATCACCTCGATGTCCTGAGCTTCAATCTCGTTCAAACTCTTCCCCTTTGGAGGTATGGTGGTCTCTATGACGATCTCCATATCAACATTCCTCTCCACATGGACCTATTTCTTGATCCTCTTCTCTGGCGCATCCTAGTATGCATGATCGAAATCTGAATGATCAAGGACGTAGGATGGCTTCCTCCTCTTCCTTCCTAGTTGACTCTCAAGCCAAGACGAATCTCGAGTAATCGCACTAGAAGGGTCTGTACTAGCTATGTGAGGCTTTGACAAGAGTGAACGTGTGGAGGTATTACTAGGAGGTGGTGAGTCTAAGTCCAATTGAATGAGAATTGGAACTGGAGACTGCTCTGGTGTCGGTGATGGTAGGCGTGTTTGAACCTCAAGCTCTGGGAAACTCTGAACTGGCACTTTGACAGGCTCCATGTGTGTTTCAGTAGCAAGTGCCTTTCCTTTTGAGTTGTTAGGTGCTTGACTCTTCTTAGGAGGGTTACTCCTTTTCTTCTGTTTAGGTTTAGACGAGGAAGGTAGTGAAGCATCCACTGGCGGCGGCTATGTTCTTGGCATGACTTCCCTCCTGGTCTTCTTGCTGTTGAGGTAAAGTATACTGTTTTGGATAACTCTACTCGAACTCTCCTTTACTGATGCATACTCTTTAGCGTACCAATCAACAATCGGCAGTGGTTGTGTATCAACCTGCTCTCTGAAAAACTGAGGAAGTGTATCTCCCTCATCATCTGATAAACCTCCCACATCTTTTGCCAAGAAAACAAAAATCTGTGAGAGAGAGAACTGACCATAGCTGCGTTTGGGTGCCTCAAAATCATCCTCGTAGTTCACCCAATAATCCTCCATTGTAGGTTTATGGTATGGGCGGCCACCAAAGCGTGCTGTATAATGACCCCAAGGATCATAGGCACGTGCATCAACAAGGTACTTGAGACGAAACTTTTGTAACTCTTGTCCTGCAGCTTTAGCATCAACTGCCGTTTTGCACCAATAGATTCCGAATTGCATGAGAAAGTTGGTAGCTTGTTTACGCTTGTGGCGCAAATGACGGTGAACATCGTGTAGTTGCCTTAGGAACTCCATGAAGACTGCCCTATCCGAAGGATAGTGTGGAAGCATGGCTGCATTTCTTGTGTATCCATATACGCGGATGTAGGTGTATGTAGGGAACTGAATGAACCAGTCCGCCCAATCAATCATCGCTGCCCTAGCAACCGCTGAGATACGAACATGCAACTCCCGGTCTAAGTTTCTCACTAGTTATGTCAAGAAAGCCTCCTTCACATGCTTGAAATGTCATTTTTCCTTCGTGAACTCAAGCTAGTCATCGTAATGATAGACTTTCTGTACAGCAAGTATGCCCACCGTGTTCAACCCTCTAAACTGACCATGATAAGCGATCAAGTATACGAGGTAGGAACACATGTGAAACTGGTGTGCAACTAGAAAACCGATGATTTGCTTGTGGAGAATGTTGCTAATGAAGGATGCCCAGTCATAATGCTCTTGCCCAAAGATGATTCGACCAATGATGTAATACATCTAGGGCTGAAAATTGTTTGCATCTGCATGACCTGAGATGCGATTGAGAAGTGTTATCAAAATCGCATACTCATCCTTGTATTCACCACCACCCACATTGCTCGACAACTTGTTCTTTTTCTGTTTTAACCATCATTCTGCCATCTTACTTTGACACTTGTCCATATCAGCATTGAATGCTTGCCCACACTGCTCCATGGAAATGACTAGATTGTTTGGGTGCTGAGGAATACTAAAACATCTTTGGATGTCCAGGGGTTTGAGACTGCATACAACCCGTCCATCTACTGACTGTATCTCGTGAGTAGTAGAATTGTAATGCTTAGCACAAGACATTAGAAACTCTACGCAATGAACTGAGATAGGTATGGAAGCGGCCTCAAGCAACCTGGAATGTTGAATGTTTTGAAGTATCAAATCTCTTATCTTTACAGGATCCAAGACTGCTTCTGGAAGCACCTTATGTAGATTCGTATCAACTGTTCCGATGAAGTCATGAGTCAAGACCGACTTGATCTTGAATTCGAGCTGAGTGTATTGCATTCTGAAAAACTCGCCTGTTGACTGTGACTGAGTGAAGCTGTGACTGAGCCGAGATATCCACTACGAAGCCTGTAGAGCAAGGATGAAATGTTTGCCGGGAGTGGCAACTGCTAAAATCAATGTTTGACACCTCAAAAAATTAGGCGCCTTTGATTAAATTGATGAAAGGTCTCCAGCTTGGCCATTTCTCGATTTTGCCATCTGACGCTTCGAATTGCTGCTGACGGTGAACGATGAATCCTACAGACTGGATGATAGGCTTATTGCGTGACTGGAAGTATTCCGCATCCAACGACTGTATGTAAGGCATCTGAAAGTTGCATTAAGGACCCCAAAAGTAAGGGCGCCCCTAGCCTGTGAAGGTGCAATCACCATTTTGTGAAAAGTGTAACTTTCATTTGGATACCCTACTTTGACCCCTGACATCGGGAGCTAGAGTGCTCCGATTTGCACACCGTCAGTCTCTCTACATAGCTAGATCAACTTACAAGAGATGTCTCTGGAGGCGACAAAGCAAGAAAACTGCTTCTAAGACCTCAAAAAGAAGGGCGCTTTTTCAAAGGGGATGTGTATTTTCCATACTTAGTCATTTTTCTGGTTGTCTGATTTCTTTAGCACTCTACACTGACCCCTCATGTACGGGCGTTTGACAAATCCCAGAGGCTGATGGCTGGACTTGTTGGATAGCTGGAGTAATTACGCATAGGTCTCGTGAAGACTACGAATGCTAAAAACCCCATTTGGCAGGCCTAAAGGTTGGGCGCCCCTAGCCTACAGAGGTACAGGTATGTCTTCCAACATTTCTCCACCCTCTAATGTACGTGTCCGGTAGAACCTCTGTCACGATCACTCGGCATGTCTGATCATCTTGCGAACTGGTGCGTTGTGGAGCTAGACTAGATTAGAAAAGATCTCAGGAAGACAATATCTACAAATTTACCTATCTGAGGGGTCAAATTCAAGGGCGCCCTTGGGCTACAGAGGTGCAAAAACTGCAAACTGACAATCGTCTGTGACATGCAACCTCTCTGTACCTTTAGCTTCTGACCTCGACTGCCGGAGTTTTGCAACTCGGATGACTGCGCTTGATAGCTCGTCAGAAAGCTAGACTAATTCTGAAGAGTTTGAATGCTTTCATAAGCAAAAGCAACAAGATCTGGGCCTTCAAAAAGAAGGGCGCCCCTGGGCTACAGGGGTGCAGATCTGTTTTCTGCTTGAAATCTTCATCTATTTCACCTCCATGAACACTGTTCTTAGCCACTGATTTGACCTTGTAGGAGTATAATCTTGTCATGAAGCGCTTCTCCATCTCATGTCTTGTTCTGAGTCCCAGGTTTTGGTTCTGAGCTCCAGGTTATGGTCAACTGCTGCTGATGACTGGCATGACATTGACCAAAGTCCATATTTGACTTGCCCAAAAACTGTATTTTGACATCATTTTAGCAAGGTTTAGACTTTTTAAGCAAAATGCCTTAATGAAGCAAAAAATTTGGTTTGGGTACAACACTCTGCAACTTGCAAACCCTAGCACTAAAATTGCACTCCAATGCTGCACTCCACATGGGATATTATCATTTAAAACATGACATGAATGGTTGAGATGTGCTCCGGGAGAGTTACAACGATTAGAACACTATCAAATACCTTCTAGGTGATCTTTTCCTCTGCCTTAACCACTTGAACTAGACTATTTCTTGACTGGTGCACTCTATTTTTGACTTAACCGTTAAAGATTGACTTCCACATGTTTGGCATGCTCCATGAGCATTTCTGCTGCTTAAAACATGTTCAATCCTTTCAAGTTGTGCTTCTCACGAGTCATTGCCACTTAAACATGGTTGAAATGGTCTAAGAATGTTCCTTGGTCCTATTTATCACTTAGAACATTGGCATAGCCATGCTTGGCACTCTCCGCCTGCGTAAAACCTATTCTAAACCCCTGAGGCATGCTTTTGGAGGGTTGTTGTCACCTAAAGGAGCACTTCTTTACTACTTCTGCCACTTGAAGTATGGCTATATATTGCTAGGTTTACTTCATGATGGTTATAGCCGCTTAACATTTTGATAATAAACTTCTAGGAGCACTCCTATTTTGTCTTTGCCGCTCAAACTTGCCATTCTCCTTATAGATGCGCTCCAAAGAGAACACTAGCACTTAACCTTGGCAACACCTTGTTAGATGCACTTTTCTCTTGTCTTTGCCATCTTTCAGCACTTAGTTTTTGACTTCCTTTGGACTGATATATAGTTAGACAAATACCAGGCCTTTGAATCATGAGTTCCTTAGTCTTTTCTTTTGCACATGATTATTACAAACTAACCATAAAACTTTAGAAATGTCTAACCTTGCTCAAAATAGGACAAGAAACCAAGGGATCATCATGACATTCAGCTTTGATGCATGACAAATAAATGGATGGACATGAGAAAACATGTAATAAGGACTTCAACACTTCAACATTGAAAATTTCATAGGGATGCAATGCCATCCTATGAGGGGCAATGACTAAGCTACATATAACGCATTTGAAATAAATCATAATGATTTGTTGGATTGTGCTTTAAGAAGTTATTTGAATTATTTTCCAATTCTATTGTTTCATAATGGGGCAATAGAGTTGTAGTTGGTTGGAGTTCCAAACTAGCGATTCTTTATGCACATGGATATCAAGGAAAGGGCCTTTGCAAAGTAGTGGGGTTTGGTAATAATCTTCACTCTTGTCCAACCAATTGTCTTTTGGTTATTGTCTCATGGAGTTGATAACATTTGAAGTTTTTCTATTTCTTTTTTAAGAATCAAAATATTATTAATTTATTTTTGTTGTTTTTACTTTATTGTGAGAAGAAGGAAGATGACGAGTTTTTCAGAGTTAAAGAACTCAATCTTCAGCTTCCAATATCATTTCCTTGCTGTTTTGGGAAAGAAGTAAATTTTAGTCTTTCCAACTTCTTGTGTGATTCGACTTTTGGTTTTGTAATGTCCCTATTTTATGACGTCCTCTTTTAGTTAGGGTTGATTTCGATACACTTACTATTTTTAGCAGAGGGTTTGGTACGGTGCTTCAGTCCTTGGCGATCCTTCTCGAGTGCCTCAGTTTCTCTCCGGCTCCAATTTTAGGGTGCTATTTACTTTTTTTAGGACTTTCTAAAAATAGTAAGTCAATTAGGGTTAGCCGGACCTGGTCAGGATGGTTTTAGCAATACATATTCAGTCAATACAAGTCACTAAGGTTGAATCATTAAAATATTTGAATAATGTTTCAAAAAGGAGCTTCAATAAAGTAACTTAATATTTAATTGTTGAGGGTCATGAATTGGACAAATTTGTACCATGGCGCCTAGTACAATGACTTCAAGTCATTTTAATGAGCTTCAAAGGTATTTTATGAAGCACTTTTAAAGTGGATGCCTAAGGAGAAGAAAAATGGAGTTAAAAATTAAATAAGCTAATGTTGAGGATGAATTAAAATAAAATCAAATGTTTTTGTACAGTGGCGTTGGATTTTATGGCTGCTGCTGGTCGCCCTAATTTGGAGACTCCTTCAAAATTAATTTGAAATTCATTTGTAAAGTTGTCTATGCTTTTGGATATCAAACTTTGTTGTGCGTTTCTCTTGGAGCTTGGCTTTGAGGAAATCACGGGTTATTATGGACGGAAACCTTTGTAGATCACACTCTCTTCGTGTTTGAAAGACAACATCAGTAGGGTTTGCTGGGAGTCTCATTTCAGGGGCTTTGCGTTGAGATTAGTATGATGCATTTTGGTTGAGATTGGAGCAAATAACGAACATTTTATCTTGCAGCGATTTGGGTGAAGTTTTAAGTTGCTTTGGTGAAGATTTACATGATTTTTGGGCACTTTCAGTTTGGGCCTGAACTGGTATTTTCACTCATATCTCTGTGATGGTTTTGATATTCAAAATGGGTATTGCAGCAATGTGTGGCTGTCTTCTTGCCGATTCTAAAGAGTATTAGAAAGTAATTTTTAAGTGAGATTTGGAATTTTAAGAGCCAATCGAACTTCTGCCTGGGGTGCCACTTTCTAGGTGTTTGTTTCATTCTGGTTGGTCCATCAGGAGTGGGGTTTTCTGCCTATTGGAACCTTGTTGAGGGATGCCTCCTCCTAGCTTTGCATTGTGACTATTCTCTCAACCTGAGTGGTGGACGTATGCCTTGGGTGGAGTAGGTTCTGCTGTCAAAGCTCCATTTGCAGTTTGCAGTTGCTGGTTAAGGCTGCCTTCTGTTAGCCAAGAGGTCTGATTTTTGGTGAGCCCTGTCATTGGTTAATAAGAGGTTAAATGAACAGTATGGTGCTGGTTCGTGATTTTTTGGAGCTCTCTGTTAGCTGTCTGCATCCTTTAAATTAGTTCGCCATTGAGGACTGCTTATTCATTATCTTCTGGAGTTGGTGATTATGGAGGCTAGGGTTGAAGATCTTGCTGCTGTTTTTGCCTTTAATGCCAGGTCTGATTTACAATATTTTGAGAGCTTTTATTTGTTTCACATGACTCTAATAATTCTGCTTTCGAATCAGTCCTTAGGGTGTTTGAAATAATACCTTTTCAAGCATATCCTCCTATTTATTGTTATTTTCCCATTATGTATTCATGCTATGTCATTCAAACTGAAAACACTTATGAAAGCTAATGCATAAACTTTCTCAAGCAAACAAATCTGCAAGTCAGAAAACTTTGAGGGCAAACTGGGAAAGAGGGAAAAAATCAGAAAAAAAAAAATATTTGGGGTTGATCATTACAGGTTTTTATTTGTAACCTAGTCCTATTAATCTATTTTCAAGCAAAAAATTCTAATTTGGTTTTATTACTCACAAAAAGAGTACATCCATATTGTAGAAATGGAATCTGTATGCTAGGGTAACATTCTCCAAGTACTGTTCCTTACGAAAGGATAAATTGTAAATTTATTTATTCTTCAAGTGGTTTGTTTGGATACCCTCATGAAAATTAGTTTCTACAAATTTGGATGTTAATAACTAGCCTTTATTCCAGGGAGAGCTTGGAGCAAATGCAATTTTGGCTGTATCCATGGCAGTTTGTAAAGCTGGGGCTGCTGAAAAAGAGGTGTGTAAAAACTACTCTACATTGTTGCTTGAAAAATGTAAGACAACTTCTATTACTTGTCATTGGGATTTTCATTGAACTTATTTTGTTAATGTATAGAAATTTTATTTAGGAATTTCAAAGGTGAAGTGCAACTGGCGATTTATTTTGGCAGGTCCCACTTTATCAGCATATTGCCGATCTTTCAGGAAATTCAAAATTTGTTCTTCCGGTTCCTGCATTCAACATAATTAATGGTGGAAAACATGCTGGAAACAAACTGGCTTTTCAGGTATCCAATTGTTGGCATAAATTATATTTTTGATCTATAATTAGTTACCACAGCTACATCAGGAAAATGTGAGTTTTAAAAACTTCCCGAATATACAGAATTTTTTAAAAATCTTTTGAAAACACAACCAATTTGAAAATAATTTCAATGTGTGAATGGAAACAAGCATTTTGTGTTGTCCTAGGCTATATCATAAGATTTGTGTTTGGGTTTGGTGAAGAAAAAATTCAAAACAAATTTGTCAACTAATAAAATTCAAGAAAAAATCATAATTAAATTTGAAATATATAAATCTACAATTTTATTTTTATTTAAATATATTATATTAAATTTAAAATATTGATATTAGAATAAATTTAAAAATATTAAAAAATAAACAAATATATTAAATGTTTATAGTAGTTTAGAAAATTATATATTTAAATGAATTTAAGAATATTGAATTTTAAATATTACTAACTGTTTATAAAATTATTAGCTTGATAAGGGGTAGGTATGAGTTGCAAGGAGTTGGTCACATTTGAAAGTAAATTTGCAGCGAAATATACCATTTCTATATAACCCTGGAGAGAAACAAATGCAAAACCAGTATTTAAAATCCACAAAGAAAAATAATAACAACAGACACCACAAGCTAATGTTAGCTGTACTCTGGGAAAACCCTCTCAAGAGAAAAACCCACCCTTCAAAAGCACTCACACACTCAATGTAATATCTCATGAACAAGATTACAATATACTTATGAAGTCTCTGTGCAAAGCTTTTGAAGCATCAAGCACCCTACCTGCATTTCTCCATGTGAACAAGCAAACTGAAACTATGTAGCCACACATCTCAATCCATGCTTTCACATATGCAACTTACAAGAGATGCGCAATCAACCTTAGCCAGAAAGCCAAACGTGACATAAGCTAACCTCAACTATTTGTGCTTGCTTTTATAGTGATAAGCTTTCCTCAAAACCACTAAGTGGTATTATATAAACCATGAGCTCACTAAACCATGACCCCAAATTAGATCTTTGGTACTAATTTTTCTCAATATTAAATATTTTCCCAATATGACACCCACATTAAATATTGATTTCAATGTCACATATAGCACACACATGACCTCAAGAAAGTCTAACCCATGTGGTATCCACATCTCTAAGATGCAACACAATTAAGTATTTATTTTTACATTATTAGCATTAAATAAGATGTACAAAACACCTTTCCCAACATTTTGCCACTTGTTATATACATTGCATAAGGGGTAAAAAATAAACTCAAATATCAAGGGAACAATCCCTATAGCCAACATATACTATCTAAACATCTATGTGTTCTAAGTGTTTCATCAAGATACGTGCAACAACAACCAAGGTGATCACCATCTCAAACAAGAACCCCCTCATTCTCTATCATGCCAATGCATGAAAGATAAGATTCTAACCAAAGGTGATGGCACATTTATTGTCATATAGAAGCACCACTAAATCCTTGCATCAAATCAAATATCCAAACAATACACTAAATCCAATGACAGCAAATAGGCTTGAGTAGTTGTCAGGAACTCACAAAATGTTCAAATAACAGTCACAATTAGTTGCTAACACATCCAACTAATCATACCACAAAACCAAGGTATACTCATCATCACAAGTAGGCCTTCTGCCATCAACATATCCAACCCAATCCACAATTGTAAGTACTTGTATATACACTATCTTACACAAAGAAGTCTTGAAGACCCTCAACATTGCAGGATAATGAGAACATCCAACAAAGGCTGCATATAACTCCTGGAACTCCCATTGCATGGGTAATGTCCAATTTGAAATCAATCAAAGCATTCAAAATTCCACCAATAACACTCACATAGAAGGGTTTGGTGAATGCCATCAATACCATCTAGTACTGAAGAACACACACAATGTTCTGCAAACCTGCAAACTAAACTGTTGCAAAATAACTCTCACTACTGATCTCCACAGCTCTCCCAAGTTGTCCACATTAACGTCACGTGAACATGAACCTCTAGGAAGAAGCACTAGACCATCAATAGAGAAAACTTGCAAATCAAAACCATGTAGCATGTCCTTCTACCAACAACTCCAAGTGATCTAGCTGTGACAAGTAAGATCTTCCTAGAACCCCAAATAGAAAAGCCTCCTTAATATCCAACTGTTCAACGCCAAGGTCAAACATACAATGTATTAATAAACTAACCAGGATGCAAGCCTCTCAAATTGAAGGAAAATCAAATCAACAAACATCCATTCCCTCAGCTAGGGAATGTGCCCAAAAGAATCCTCTAGAATTGTCAAAGTTGTCTTCACAAAATCATATGAATAAGGAGTGGAAAGAAAAAGAAACCATGACAAGTAATCCTTAAATAGCTCTGCAAAATTAACATTTGTAGCTCAAGACTGATTCCCGTGGGAAGACAAAGTACAAAAGAAAGTGCATCTAGAATGAGGTGGGCAATACCTATTAGACAATTCACTGCTGAGAGGACCAGGAGTGGGGAATGAGATTGCTCCTCCTAGGATACACCAAGCCACAATGACTCTGTTGGAGTTTGTCATTGATGTCAAAGGAAGACTATCATCACGATAAATGTCAAAGGTGAGATTGTTATTGTCATTGATGTCAAAGGTATATAGATGATTGGAAATTGTTGTCATTGATGTCAAGTGTATGAACAAGTTTGTTGGAATTGATAATATTATTGATGTCAAAGGTATGGAAGTTATGATGCCTAGTCTGATTATGTGCAACATGGAGTCAATAAAAGATATATATAAATATTCGAAAAACTGAGTTTTTTCTGGAAAAGAAAGATCTTCTAAAAAGTGGAAGCTGTATAGGAAAATATTCTTGGAAAAATCTGAGGTCTGGATTTTGTGGACAATATCGTTCTAAATAAACCCAAATTGTCAGATTTATGAAAAAACTGATTTTTCTTGAACATGCGTGATTTCCTAGAAAAATGGAAGTTGAAGAAGTAGCAGAAAATTTTTCAATCTTGGAGAATAATGAAAAAGAAATAGACCCAAATCGATGGAAGTTGAAAATTATGAACTTCTTTTTTTGAAAAATGATGCCCTGGAAAAATGGATTATGGAAAAGTGTTCTTCTGTGCAACCTTAACTTGAATCTATGAAGAACTTTGAAAATCCCCTTCGTTTGATCCTCCAAATCTTGTTGAGAAAAAAATTCTGTGTTTGCCTCTTTAAGCTAACCTGCAAAATAATGAAGAATGGATGCCCAAATCTTCTTTAAATAAAGTTTGGAGGTGAAACAAACACTTAACTCCCAAAACCCAAAAATTTAGGAGTCATCTCACGAAAATATCGATCAACTTGAAGAATCCCTAAAAAATAGGGCGGCCTAAGGAAGAGAAAGTCTTCAAAAATTTCTAACTCAAGTTGACTTGGGTGCCTCCTTGAGATAAGGCGTCCAACTTTAGCAGTGTTAGAAAATTTTCAAATTTTGCTTGTTGGAACGACTCTCCAGTGACTGATACCCCTTGTTTGAGCACTGTTTTCCGCCAATCTGTGAGCAATTGATCTTGAAAGTGAATTGATCTGGCAAGCCTGATCATCAGAGTTAGAAAGTTTTCAAGATTTTCATCTTTTCCTTGATAAAATGCCTCAGTTTGATCCGCAATTCTGGTCATTCGATTGATCCTGAGAACTTGCTGACGGACTCATTGCGAAGCCTAATCATTTGAGAAGGACCTCGTGGAAGTCTTGAAACCTGAAAACTGCATTTAATGGCTCAAAATGTTGGGTGCCCCTCGCTAGCAGGGGCGCTTTTTTGCTCCAGACTTAGTTAAATTTCGAGTTTCTTGATTCTTTCTTCGTTTTTCGTGTCTATTTGATCAATAACCACTAGCGTTTGACAGATCCTTTGAGTTGGTTGACAGATTCGTTGCAGAGTTGGACTGAATCTGGGATGAATCCCTTGGAGGTGGCTAACCCTAAAAATGACTTTTGAATGCCTTAATTTCTAGGCGCCCCTGGCTTGTAAGGGAACTTTTCTTTGCCAAAGTTAGCCATTTTTGATGATTCTCATGATTTGCAATTTGTCCTCTTAATGAGACATTTCCGCTTGATCTGCAATTTTAGGCTTTTGATGGATCTGTTGAACTGATTGATAGATTCATTGGAAAGCTTGAAGAATTTTGAAAAGAGTAGTCAGTTTTTCAAACCCTACCAAGTGTTTTTGATTGCCCTAAATGTTGGGCACCCCTGGCTTGCAAGGTCGCTTTTATTCTCCAGACTTAGCCATTTTTCAAAGATTTTCAACCTCCTTGCGCTTCACGTTTACCATCTTGCCAACTGCGTTGACTGCATTGAGTTCCTTTGTTGACGACGACTATGTTGATTGTTGCGTGTGCGTGACAAACAAAAACTAAAATATTCTAAGGCATTGAAGCCTAGGCGCATTCCTTGAGATAAGGCATCCATCTTTAGTGTTAGAATAATTTTTACAATTTTCAACTTTTTGAATTCCCCTCCTCCATTCACCGTTTTTCAAGCATCTTTCGCCGTAGATTGTTCTGTGCAGTGTTTGAGACTTTGATTTTGACACCTGGCAGCTGGCCATCCTCCATTGATGAGCTCAGAGGTCCTAACTTTTCTTCTGAAAAAACGAAATAGACCCACCAGAGAAAAACTGACTTTTTGATGATTCTGATTGGACTAGCGTGATCGTGACGTAAAATCAACCAATCAAAATCAATTTGAGCTCTTTCTGCAAAGATTCTATTTTTAGGGTTTTTTCTAAAAATAGGGGTCTGAAACACTAATTTCAAAATTTTTCAAAATTTTGCGAGCATCCTCTTGACAATAAACCCCAAAAAACCCTATAGTTCGTTTATCTTTCAGAAATTTCTTAGAAAATTGCTATTTTTAGAAATTTTGACCCTTTTTTGAGTTTTGATGACAATTTTACAAGATTTTGACCATTTTAACCAAAATGCCTTAATGAAGCAAAAAATTTAATTTTGGGTACAACAATATGTGCAGATTTGAAAAGAGGAATAAACAGATTTGAAGGAAGAAAAGTGGTGTGAAAGACATATATCATATACCAAGCAAGTGAAGAGCAAAGTTTAAGAAGATTATTTGTAGATTATATAAGGAGATTGTAAGGAGTTAAAGCAGATTTGTTAGTGAAAGACATGACTATTCAAATGGTTGTATCCATTTCAAAGAGTTGCATCCATTCATAGAATCACTAAAGATATAAAGGCAAGTGGAGAAGTTGTGTGTGAAGAAAAAACAACACATTGAAAACACCAGCAAGTGAAGAGAAAATTATAAAGAGTTAATTTGCAGTTTGGATGAAGAGATTGTAAGAAATCTTATGGAAGATTTGCAATCAGATTTATGTCAAATTTATGAAGTATTTATGGCAGATTTATGAAGAAGTATTTATGCAGATTTGTGAAGAGGGTTTCATGCAAAGATAAAGAAGATTTTGGAGCAGAATTATAAAGCACATATTGGAGAGAGTTTTATGTGAAGTATGTATGTGGAAAGAATATGCAAGCATATGTAATCATACAAGTACATTTAAGTTATGAGAAAGAGGGGAATCATGGAGTGAAAGAATGAAGATTGTAATGTCCATCATCCTTTGAAGAAGCAACTTAGAGGGTGGTACTTTGGTTTGGAAGTTGGTGCTTCATAAAGGAGATATTGGTATTTCTCTAGTAGGTTGGTGCGTACGAATTTGGTAGTGGGAGTTGGTGCTTCTAGTGGGTTGGTGCTCACAAATTGAATGAGGGGTTGGTGCCTCTCGAATTTGTAAAAAGAAGTTTAATAAAAACAATATTTTGCTGTGGTTTTCTCTCGTAAGGGTTTCCATGTAAATATCATGTGTTATTGTGTTCTTCTCATCTGCATGATTATTGATGTTGAATAAATGATGTTATTGTGATTAATAAAGTTTTAAATTGGTAAAAATTGCATTATATTGATTCAACGCCCCCCCTCGCCCCGTGTATGTGTGCTCGTCAAATTCTTCATGAACAATCTTCTCCATAGGTCCATGTTGAACTCACATCCATATCTAGGTGCAGGTTCTTTAGTCTTCCTATTGAAACCTCATCAAGAGTCACCATCTCAACACACAATCCCTGAAAGCAAGATATCTCTAGCCTCACCCAAATCTACGACAGGTTTGCAATCGATCATCTCATGCCAGCCAAGCTCCAATTGCAACACCTTATTAATCATAATTTCACAAGGAAAAATGATCAAAACACTCATCTGGCAAATTACCACAAATCACCTCCAAAGCTCCAAATACATAATCATGAACTCACTGATATGACACAATCTACATCTCCTAAAAAGAAGATTGCATGTCTCTAATGAACATATTTTCTCCCAAGAGCACTTGCATTATGCCAAAACTTTAACATACGATCAAGAGTTGACCATGACACAATAAACCATCCTCTAAATCAAGGATCAAATGTCTAAATTGACAAATCATAATTGACAACACAACCAAAGACTTCAAGAGCCCTCCATGGCAACAAGCTATTAACATCTCCAAACCACATGAAGATAAGCATCTCCTGACAATAGAACTCAAGGTGTTAATGAACTCACTATATACTAGAAACAAAATCCAAGAACTCTTCATGACATAGAACACCATCGCAGAAGATCAGCCATCACAAAGTGGTGAATGCACATTATTGCCAGAGCTCCCATTGAACTATGATACTGATATACACGTTGATGAGCACACGATTATACTGAGAGGGGGCCAGGGGGGTGAATCAGTATAACAATGATTGTTATCAATTTAAACTTTATCAATCACAGTAACATCATTTACTCAATTTCATTAATCATGCACATGAGAAGAACACAATAACACAATATTTACGTGGAAACCCTAATGGGAGAACCATGACAAATTAATGCTTTTATATAAATTCTTCTTTTTACAAATTTTGTAGGCACCAACCACTCATTCAATTTGTGAGCACCAACCCACTGGAAACACCAACTTGAATTTGTAGGCACCAACCCACTATAGGCACTGACCCCTTAGTTCGTAGGCACCAACCTAGCGGAAGCACCAACTCCCTTTGCAAGGTACCAACCTTGACTAACTCGAGGCACCAACCTCTATGATGAACTGAAAATAATATCTGTATGAATGGACTTCTTCACAACTAATTTGCACTTTGTCGTCAAACTAATTCCTCTTGTGTGATGTATAATGTTCCTTTAAAGCTCACACAAACACTTCCTTATTATTTCTGCTCTTCTCTATTACTTACTCATTTGAATTTTCCTTCATAAAGATCTCCTTGTTGATGATATCTTCCTCGCAAATTCGTTGCAATTATTCTTATATGTCTTCCTTCTTAAATCTGTATATATCCCTTGTCAAATCTGCTCATACACTCTTCATGAATAAATCTGCTGATGTGTATTTGATATATCTTTAATACTCCACACTCACTTCATCAAACAAAACTTATTCCTTTTATACGTTTATGTCTCTACAGAGAATTGTGTATCTTTGAAAAAAGATAACCTTTTAAATAAACATGTCTCTTTGTTACCAATTCTTCCCTTAAACTAATTGCTGCCTTTTTTATTTCCCACTTTTAATTAGTTTCTATAAACACAAGTGCTGCCTTGTCTTAATGAATCATTGCTCCTTATTCATTAAACACAGCTCTTCACAATTTAGTCGCTGCTCTTTGAGTTATTCCCACTCACTGCCTTCATGAATCTTTAAAAATTCATTATACTTAATCGTTGCTTTCTCATTTGAATCACTATCTTTCTTGGGTGATTAATATACATTTATATATTCCTTTTTCTTATGGTCGGCCATCAAATATATGATGTATTCTTTTTATAAAAAAAAAACTTAGTTAGCTGTTGTTCATTTTATGTTTAAGCGCTGCCTCTAGTAAATGGAACACTCCCTTATATAATCACAGCCTTTAAACTCTTCTGCTTTTCATTATTTCATCACTGTATTTAAGCATTTTAATAGCTGCCTATACATACAATTAACTGTAGCCTTCTTTCACTAATCAATCACTGCTTATGGTAATCTTTATTAGATGAATTGCTGTCTTTTTGTGAACATCGTTTAACCTCTTATATGATTGATTATGCTCATTCTTCTTATAGTTGTACTCCTTTGTCATTAATAATTGCCTCTATATATATATATATATGATTTAAATAAATTGCATTTGTCAATATGAAGTCGACCTTAGCAAGTATGACAGATCCATTTTTTGATGTGAGTGCTAGATCCTCATAGTAATTCAATTTAAGATATAACTAATGTTCTTTACAAGTTGCCACCACTTGCATAATTTCCAACACACATGGCGTTGTGATAACAGTCTTTTAATTGAAGATCACCCAAAGTCCTTGCACAATTGAAACACTCAACTACAACATCAATAGCTGCAAAGGCTAAAATATAACCAATGATCTCCAAACCAAGAAGATAAACCACCGCTCACAATTCACGAATCAATCTATTACCACCCTCAATTTGCTTGCATCAAACTCCCATTGAATCTCACATGTCTTTACCATAGTTGACAACTATACGTCCGAAAATACAATTGTGTAAAGTAATACCATCTCTTTGCCTCACAATGACAAATACAGTAATGCTTCAAGTGACCAAACAAGATATGACTTGTAGAATCAAGGAGAACAAAACTAGCTTTCAACTAACATTTTTCATCACAAATAATAAAATTTGGAAACACCACAAATACCATTGCGCAATACTTGAAAAGAGCTTTTTGTCAACTATAAGAAGTAAAAAATTTGACATCTTGGGTGAAAGTTATGTCTTTTGGAAATATCTACCTCCTTAAGCAAATAAAAAAAATTCTCTACACTATTTGGTTGGTGGTAGGGTGGGACATGGGCGATGGTTGAACCATGTCGAGTTGGCTTGAGTGGCTCATAGTTAGTGTGGATGTAGCGGATTGGTAGAGCTTGACTTGTTGGGGACTCGACACCTTGTCGTTGGCTTCAACCAGGGCCCAACTCCCCCACGGAACCGACCGTTATTGACATGCCCTCTGTTGCCAATATGGTGAGCTTGAGTGAACCAAACTTTGAAAATTCAGGACATCACATTTGCACGTGAAACATAGAGTTAACCAATAAAATCATTATTTTACTATAGGTCGTATCGACTATGACATATGCGCATGCGCAGGAAAATATTCCCTTATGATTGCCAAAAACTTCAAACATTGTATGAATGTATGGATTCTACAAGTCAACTTCCAAAATAGTTGATTTTTTTTCTTCAAAATGTTGATGTTTGCAGAGTCGGTCTCCACTTCCAACGATCTCCTTGATGACAAGATAAATTAAATAATAGCTAAGGCTATTTAATTTATATATAGAAATTGTATAAATTCAAGTGACACGTCTTTAATAATAAATGATGATTAAATTATTGAAGAGGCTCGATTTGTTAATGAAGCCAACCTTCCTTACATGGGCGCGATTTTATTGAAAAGGCACAACTCTCTATGATGGGCCGACTTGTTATTTTGAAAGGACACGTCCTCCTCTATCTCTTGTATATATATGCATTGCTCCATCTCATTGTAATCATCAATTTATTCATAATTCAGGCAATACTCTTCATCACTACTTGGTGCGAATTCTTATACAAGGCAGATCGAGTTATATGCAAGATCAATTCGGCATTGTTGAAGGCTGTTGAAGGCTGAGAGTTCATCAGCAAATTGTCTATTTATAATTCTGTGTTGCATTATATCTTGGTGCATATTATAGGCCATCATATCGGCCTCTATTGTAAAGAAGATCTTATTGATGATTCAATATATAAGTGATATACTGTTGCTGGGTTTTTCTCCCTCAAGTGGAGGGTTTTCCCAGGGTATCTGCTGTGTTCTTATGTCTGATTTTGAATTAATTTATGTGCATTAAATCTAACATGGTATCAGAGCGGGTTTGTGAGAGGATCCGATCAGATTTCATTGATTATTCAGAAGCAGCAAATCACCTATAGGAGAATATAGGTCCCAGGAGTCATAAGTAAGTAGATCATAGGAGGCAGGTTTATTGTGCTGACAGCCCAACAGGAGTTCAATGGCTTTAGTCTCTCCCTTCTATATTGCCGTCAGTAAGAAACAAGTCCGAAGTGTGGAGAATGCGTTGCATCAATCACTAGGCGTTTAATCCTAAATCATCCTTGAGCAAAGGCGAAGGGTCTGGCCTTCAAATATTGTATCTGTTAGCACTTATTACTGTTGTGTATACAGATTTGTTCCAACTCGGCATATCTTTGTCACCGTGTATCTCCAGATTTCGATTCTTCTATAGAGAAGTCCCAAATCTTTTGACAGTGTGACTTTACTTCTTTAGGAAAACAATTGTGAGCAAAATCAGAGATGAAAGCATCTTCTCTTTCTCAGCGTCACTTTGGAGATAGCATCCATAGAATGTCTTTGATACTTTGCGCACTAGGATCTTGATCAAATATGTGAATTTAGGACCCTTGAAATTCCATCTTGGTAGGATGTGTTGAAGCTCTTCCTTGCTGGGTGATCTCATTGAAGTCTTCTTCATTCTTGGCGCTGAAGAACTCACACTCAAATATGATTAAGTTATATTTGAAAAAGGCCAATAGCTTGAGAAGTGAGATCCAATTTCAGGGCCTACCAATTCGTAGAATTCAAAAGGAGTCTCGAAGGCAGAATGAGATAAGTATTTTTTATTTTTTACTCAGTCTGCTAGATTATGCAAATCTGATAAAGTTTATAAGTGATGACCTTATTCATCTCTAACACTCTGGGTGTTGCTAGTTAGCATGTTGCATAACCTAGTGGATTGCAGCTGAAAACGAAGTGCATCGTAAATTTGAACGATCAAAAGCCATGTTCAAATTTGATCTTGCCAGGGGACCTGTTTTTCAAGCTATGAAGGTTGCAAACTGATCTGAGTGCAAGAGCAACGTATCATACTATGTCCAGTAGTTGCATCCATCAGAATATTTAAAGAGATAAGTATTCTTTGTTTGCTGAGTTATATCATTTATTTGGATCTTATAATTAGAAAAGAGAGATAGGGCTTCTCTTGAATTGTGATCACTAACATAAGATCCTTTGAAGATTTATTTTTATTGCAAGTTTTTCATGCTGGTTGTGTAGATTTTTGAGTGACTCTGAAATAAAAAGAGAATTGAAATTTCGATGGTGATTAGTTGGTCACATCGATATCATTCTCTAATGCATGAACTGCGATAGAGCCTCGAACTCTTGGAGCGAGTTGGTTTTACATGCTAACTGCATAATGCATTCAAGAAATCTGTAGTTGTGCAGATTATCTTTTGTTGTGTTGAGTTTAACACTCTCGAGAGGAGTAAAAGATGGAAAAAAGAGTTATATCAGAATTCAATAAAGATAAGTTTCTTTATCCCTTCATTATGATCTTTTGATATATTTCTCTTTTAGGTTGATTTATTTATTTATGTTTTAATATTGTTCATAAATTCTTATGTATTCATGCTATAACTTGAAATAGTAAACTTTGTATGATTCTAGCCGTGATATTTCTTTGGATAATTATAAACTGTTAGTAATCTGTCTCTAAAATGCTTCCAGGATAGATCTAAGAGAAAGAAGGTGATGAGAGATTGCTTAGTGATGAAAAGCTTGAGCCATCTTATGAGGAAGTCATGCCGACCAAAGAAATGATCAAGCGTGGAATCACAACTTGCAGTTATGGGACTAAGTTGGTGGCTACAGGGAGTTCTGTGACCCACTGAGAAGAAGTGAAGGTTGCAGTGTTGCAAGGCCAAGTGTTAAATCCTTGAAAGATCCCCTCAGCTACTGAGATCAGAATTGCTCAAGACTGTCTTTTGGATTTTTCATTGGTAGCCCCGCAAACCTATTTAGAATAGTGTGATCTGGGATGAGGTCGAGGAGGACAATCCTGAACTCTCTACAGTATTAGAGGTGTGCGCTGGAAAACATTTTTCTAAGACAAGTGTTGCAGGCAATCTTGGACGAAGAGGTCAGAAGGTTGATGCAAGTACTTGAAGATTCAAAGGGAGCCTACCGAACTTGAAGAAGATGGAGATCTAGTTGAGCCTTTGGAACCAACTAATGGCGAAGCGGTGATCTTGGTTCTTTATGTTGATGATTTATTTCTTACTGGAGAAGATCACCTCATTATCAAATGCAAGAAGGAGTTAGCTTCTGAATTTGAAATGAAGGATCTTGGATACATGCATTACTTCCTTGGTATAGAAATACACAATAGACATCCTGAAGAGATTTGGTATGGTGTCTACGCCGATGGAGACCAACTTGCAGAGGCTGCAGCTAGTTTAGTTCTTGTAGATCCTACTATGTTCAGGCAGTTGATTGGATCGTTGATGTATCTAGTCAATACTAGACCGGATATTTGCTATGCAGTGAGTGCACTTGGTCAGTTTATGTGTGAACCAAGGCAAATACATCTACTTGCAGCAAAGCATATCCCGAGATACTTGCGTGGCACAGATGGTTATGACTTGAGATATTCTTCTGGTGTGGACTTGGAGCTGCATGGATATTTTGACTCTGATTGGGAAGGGTGTGTTGCTAATCGGAAGAGCACCTCTAGATGTGTTTCAGTTTGGAGTCTGCGATGATCGCCTGGTGTAGCAGGAAGCAGTCTTCAGTGGCACTAAGCACCGCAGAGGCCGAGTATATTACAGCTTGTGTGGCAGCTCGAGAAGCAATGTGGCTTCAGAAACTCCTTGTAGGATTGTTTGGACAATCATTGGAGTTGACTTTTATTGTTTGCCTTAATGCATTTCTCTCTGTGAGAGAGATTTGAGGAGTAAGCCCTTGTTAATGCATTTTCCTCTAAGACGGAGGATTTTGAGGTGCAAGCCCTTGTTAATGTGTTTTCCTTTGAGACGGAGGAATTTGAGGTGTAAGCCCTTGTTAATGCATTTTTCTCTGAGATGGATGAATTTGAGGTGTAAGCCCTTGTTAATGAGTTCTTCTCTGTGAGAGAAGTTCGAGGTGAAATCCCTTGATTAATGAGTTCTTCTCTGTAACAGAAGTTTGAGGTGAAATCCCTTGATTCCACCCTCTGGGAGAGCCATGGTGGATGTCATGTGTGTGACTCCATGACAGCATCACGTGAGAGAGTCCGTGATGATTTGCTTGTACTTGTGTTTTGATCCTCTGGGAGAGCCATGGTGAAAGTCATGTTGAGGTGACAACATCACGCAAGTGATGAACACTTGTACATACCATACATGGTTGTAGCCATTATGGTTGATATCATGTTGAGGTGATATTTGATATCACGATGAGGTGATATCCTTCCTTTCCACATTTGGTTGTAGCTATTGTGGTAGACATCACGATGAGGTGATATGTATTGTGCAGCTGGAAGTGTTCTCCCTAGCTGAGAGGGAGTGTTGATGTTTGCAGCGTCGGTCTCCACTTCCAACGATCTCCTTGATGACAAGATTTTATTGAAAAGGCACAACTCTCTATGATGGGCCGACTTGTTATTTTGAAAGGACACGTCCTCCTCTATCTCTTGTATATATATGCATTGCTCCATCTCATTGTAATCATTGATTTATTCATAATTCAGGCAATACTCTTCATCACTACTTGGTGCGAATTCTTATACAAGGCAGATTGAGTTATATGCAAGATCAATTCGGCATTGTTGAAGGCTGTTGAAGGCTGAGAGTTCATCAGCAAATTGTCTATTTATAATTCTGTGTTGCATTATATTTTTGTGCATATTATAGGCCATCATATCGGCCTCTATTGTAAAAAAGATCTTATTGATGATTCAATATATAAGTGATATACTGTTGCTGGGTTTTTCTCCCTCAAGTGGAGGGTTTTCCCAGGGTATCTGCTGTGTTCTTATGTCTGATTTTGAATTAATTTATGTGCATTAAATTTGATCTTAAATTTAACACAAAATAGGTTTCTTGGTTTTGGACTCATTGGCAAGGATTGTTTTTGTCTAGGAGATCATTGCAAAACTTCACCTCCAAAACCCTCACAAAATGAGCCCGAACAAAAACCCATTTGCGAAATCATCATAAAGCTTTAGATCCACAAAACTAAGTTTGCAATCACACTTGAAACCTTGAAAACACCTTCATTCTTTCCTACAAAGCCATGAATTCGACTATGCCCAAGATCCACTCGCACCCCTGGTTAACAACCATAAAGTTGTCTTCTCTTACAACTTTGACAACTAGACTTTGATACCAAAGGAAAGGAATTTTGCAGCAAAATATACAATTTCACATAACTCTCATGAGAGAAACAAACGCGAAAAAAGTATTTATAATATAAAAAGTAAAACAATAACAAAGCATACCGCAAGATAACACTAGATGTACCCTAGGAAAACCCTTTCAAGGTGAAAAACCCTAAGTTGCTAGTTTTGGTATGAGATTGGGTACAGGTACAGGGTTTTGGTATGTTGGTATGACAATTTTTTTCCTTGGGCATGGTAGATTGGGTACAGCTGTATTATATATATGCAAAATATTTAAAAAATATATAGAATTGCAAATACATTTGATAGTATGATACTTCGTCATTGATCAATGGTAGTGATAAAGATAAAATGGCTTAGCAAGGGTGTGTTTGAGAGTAATGAAGTTTTGTTTGCAATGAGAAGGGTGAATTTTAGGAATAGGATACTTTTTAGGGTTTTTTGTTTTGTTTTCTTTAAAAAAGTGTTATTCAAAAAACTTGCTGTAATGTCCCCTTTTCCTAGGCAGTGGTTAGTCATGGTGGTTAGCCTATCAGTTGGGTTCCTGTAGGCTAATACAGTGGATAGGGAGCTCTTTCAGGGGTCTTGTGACCTTTTGGGAAGTCTATGCGGTATTTCAAGAGCTTGGAACTAGTCTCCTTTTTTTTAGGAAGGGACTAATAGTTCACATGTGACCACTCGGAGCTTGTGGAGCTCAACAGGGGGCATTATGAGCCATTTCAGATGATTAGAGATAGTTTACTACTTTTTAGGGAATCCCTACTTTTTAGGAGACTGGCAGTTGGCTTGCTTTGTTTAGACATCACCGCAGGATCAGTTGCAGCATCAGCTTCTAGTTGGAGTGATCGGGTGATGGTCTTAGCATGAAAGATGAAATATTAAAGTGTTAAACTTTAATATTTTACTTTTAATAAAGTAGAGTGATTAATTCTTAAATCACTTTATAATATTTTAATAAAGTGATTATTTAAAGGGGACTTTATTATTAAAGGTGATATAAGGGTTAAATGGAAATTAGTAAAGTGATCTATTTAATGATGCTTTATTAATTTATTATATTAAAAGGGAGACATAAGGACTTTATTAAAAATGGATTTAAATGATTTAAATGTATATTTTATAATGAGTTAAAGTGTCATTTTAAAAGGAGAGATATAAGTGATTTTTAAAGTATACTTTATATTATGAAGTCGTGCAACAAATTAAAAGAAATTAAAAGTAAATTGAATGAAATAGAATTTAAAAGTGAATTTGAGGTGAATTATATAAGGGCATTTTGGAATTCATTTCATTCATTCAACACTTTGCAAATTTTCAAGAGTTTTGGTTGTGAGAAGAAAACAAGGGTTTTTGGTGCAATGTGATATTCGAGAACGTGATTTCTCTCAGATTTAAGCATTCTACAGGTGTGAAATACCACCCAAGGTTT